>WELA01012911.1:112059-124171 GCA_009602735.1 Mesotaenium endlicherianum | reverse complement strand
CCCCCCCCCAATGACCCGACTGGCAGAGCTCTCTAGCAGCGAAGAGCTGTGGGCTTGATGCCGCGGCAGGCGCGGTAGCAGAGGCAGCGGCTCCTCTTGACCTTCTGTGCGCAGCACGCAGTGCACTTCTTGATGGTGTTCAACGGTCTCTTGGGGAAGGGGCAGACTCCCTTAGGGCAGCCGTTGGGCCCGTAGCAGCGCCCGTTGCACTTGGGCACGCATGGGGCGGTAGCAGCTGCACCCAATAACACCACAAAAGACAATCGTCACTCGCCCGCGGCTGCTCTCAGCTGCATTTCCAGCTCCTGAGTAGTCGGCTCATTAAGGCGATCGTCTCGAAGCTCAGCTCAGCAGTGTGCCTACGCCTCTGAGAGAATTAATAAAACTGTCGCAACTTGCCCTGAAATAAAAGGTCTGCGACGACAGATGCCATCAACTTGCCCCTTCGTGAGTCAAACGGGCTACTGCACTACTGAACAAAGATAGCATTGCAGCCCCTACTCCCATCCCATGCAGGCCAGGCATAGGAAGTGAAGACTTGAGGGCTCACGTTTGGCAACGACGTTGATCGTTCCATCCATCTGGCTGAGATGCAGGCAGCACTTGTACTTGTAGACTCCAACCTTCAAGAACTTCTGTGAGAAGGTTGATCCGCTCCCAGAAAGGACCTCTCCTGTTGGAAGCTTGCCAGCAACTGCAGACAGCGACAATCAAGGTACGTTTCAGTCAACATGGAAGCATACTAATTGTTATTTACAGCAAGCTGCGTTGCATTGAAGAAAATGGACATCGCTATTTGGTGGTGCAATGGGGAGGCGCCATGTGCATGCAACGCATGCCTCCACCGTTTCAAGCAAAATGTTTGATCTTCTGTTTGAAGAAAAGATTGAGCTGTACTCACAATCAACGCAGTGACCAAGGTCATCAAGCCATGTCCACGTGCAAGTTGTGCCCACGTAGATTGTGGTTACGCCATTGTGGATGGGATTCTTCCACTTCAGTTTGCAACTTGTTGTTACAGCCGCCTCTGCACAATAAGCTCAAAGTAACACTCACTTAGGCTCAAGTCGTTTGCGAACAGTGTTACTGTGCTGACCACCGAACCTTATTCCACTGCGTTCATGCCTTATGAACAATGCCCCCCACAAGCAATCAAAACCTCTATTTTTGCCGAAATGAAGGGAGAATGGTGACTCACGAGCAGCGGCAAGGAAGCAGAGGACGAGGACGGCAAAAAGCCCGAAATTTGCCATAGAGAGAATCTCAGAAAGCTCAAGCGTTAGCGGAGTCAGAGGTCGACGGTTCAACAATCACTGCTGCAGAGCTTGTGGAGTTGTTTGAGTGAATGAAGTCTCCCGTGCGTCCAGAAAAACGTTCGTGTGTTGCGTGCATTCACTTGCACGAGACTTCAGCTTCTATACTCTTCAATTTTCAACAATACTCTTGATGATTTGACCAGTTATTCACTCGACGCCAAAGCAGACTCGCCTCTTGCCATATCTGTGCTAAGAAGAGCCAACCGCATAGCCGGGGCCGGGGACAGCTGCGGGCTGGATCCCTTTCCGACCAAATGCCGACTACCAACGGGAGACAAATGAATGGTCGGCTAGCAGCTTTGTACTCGACGCATGTTCGTGTCCTTATAGAGGCCCACGAGGCCGACCAAAGCTTCTCAACCCATCATCATACGGATCTTTACGTCTTTGGATCAACATGCACACACACGGGCGGCATTTAACTCCTCCCCGAAATGACTTACCTGTAGACGTGAGTGGATTGTGAAAATCGAGGCCCATGAGGAATGGAAAGCTAAAGGAAGTGGGTAACATCAGGTAACATACGCGGTTTATTATTTCAGAACTAGCTCAAGCGATAGGCGACAACCTACGGCTAGCTGACCTCAATAATTTGGCCGGTTGATATTGACTGCTGTTCGTATAAACCGGGGCCATCTGGTTAAACCTTCACTTTGGCACTCTTGAAAAGGATTCCTTTCACATAAGCGAATGTTCTGAAACACGCTACCTGATTGGTTAGCGACCAAGCACTCAAGTCCTTCGAATTTCAGCAGGCAGACCTGCTTCTTTCTCCTTGCTTCTCCGGCAACCGGCTGCATGCGCACCAAAATATATTGGACCACATCGATTGGAACAGCTACAATTTGTCCAGGTAAATTGCTTCACTGTGAACTTTTTCTTGAGTTTTGAACACGCAATACGTGCCACTTTTTTACCCACATCGAGATTAAACAGCCGTTCATTACCTCGCTAAAGGAATGACCCCAAAGGGATCCATAGTCTAACAGGAGGAAGAGTCATCCTATAACCACAGCCTCATAATACCCTAATTTGACGCTCCCCCGGTACGACCTGTGCGTAGATCTTGTCCAACCAAATCTTGAAACCCATACAATATATAGCTTGTTGCCGACGCGCGGCACGCACCAGAATACCAGGATGCACCAGGACTAAACTTGGACGCGCGCACCCACGCGCACCAAGCAGGACCAGGGCCCAGGAGGCCAGGCTGCTAAAAGTGGGTTAACCTGGGCTATAGAGCCAAAAAGAGCAGCGATGTGCACTACAAATTCTTCGAAGCAGACCCCTCAATTTGTGACTTTTTGGATGTTATTTGCTATTTCAGATATTATAAAAGCCCGACTCAAAATCGATATTTAAAACCCGTATGGTTTCGAGTGATTGTCACGTAAAATTCCAATACTTGATAGTTTTCCTGTGAAAAATGTCACGGGAAAATATATTTCCATAAACAATGCATGCTTCCAAAATGCAGGCCAGAGTGTGTTCATGAAAGCCGCGAATTTGGTCGGATCGAGGGGCCTTGTTCGAAGCAGTTTGAAGTGGTTCAAAGTACTTGTTGTGCCTATCTATGTCGGTGTTAAGAACACTTGTGAGGGTCCCTGAAACGTGTAGTGTCAACCTGTTTGACCTCGTCGGCACTCTTCGCACATGAGTCACCGACCCAGCTGAATACGCACGTGTCTGTGGCTAGCTACACCTGGTTGACTCTGCTTCATTGTTGACCTGAACTGGCAGAAGCCAAGTCCTTGATTAGCTGGCTCACAATCTTGCCTCTAAAGGTGTTGGTTACTTTGCAAAAACCTATAGATGGCTTAGTTCTCCTTACAAGTACGACAGAAGCATCTACTTCTTATGCGGGCTCTTTTCCCATGTTGACGGGTTCACAAAAATTGTAATTTGCAAACATCACCCAAAGCAATGCTAAGAAAATAATGTTCAGAGAGAATCACCTTCATAGGTTTTTGCTGTAATTTATTTGTACAAGCTTACAAAACCCTGTTACTTACGGCAATCTTTCGTGTGTTAGAAGCTCAAGAGTGCATCAGCGGCATAAGCAACATGTGTCAAATTAGCAGGCTCTGTTGCAACGGAATCTATGATACATGTGGCCTTGTAGTCAAAAAGGAAGGCAAGAGTCAAATATATTTACTGAAGAAATATTTATTAGTTAGAGTAAACATCTCAAGGTTAAAAACTGGAAGAGAACGACTAATGAGGTATGGCTGAGTTTACACTAGTAGCAAACGCATTACATGCAAAGCTTTGGATATGCATGAACTTATAATCAAGCTCATCAGGCAGCTCCAACCAGCCTATGTACCACCCCAAGCGATGTGGTAAATAGGCATCTAACTGGTTATGCTCTAAAGCTCAGAATCGTAAAGCTTCGTGAGTGTCCGCAACAGATTTGGTTTCTGTTGTGATGGCATAAGTACTGCTCCGAGCACAGCAATTGTGGAGAATAGAAGCGCAAGAGCCTGGATACCCTCTTTCCGTTCATATGCTGTAGGAAGGTAAAGCTTTGCATGCTAAAAGTTCCCCCATTTGGTGTCGCATGAGATAACCATACGTTAAGATTAGAACGAGTTACTATTTCGCTACTCGCAAAAATGACTGGACTACCATACAGCACCTTAGTTTGGGCACATGCTCCTCAACATGTAAGCAGGAAGCCGTTAAATGACCATTCTTACATAATTGCACACACCTGTGTGGACAATATAGCAAAGTAGCATCATGCAACGACTGTTCACTGGATTGCTAGGGTGCATCCAACATTACAAGGAAGGGATGTCACCTCAGCAAATTCAACACTTCGAAGCAGCAGGATACATCTGTCAACAATATGACCAAAAGCACACTACAAACAATGTCTGCCGGGGTGATAAAACGCATCCAGCCTTCAAACGAAGTGATGCCACCTCGGCTCTTCCAAAACTAGCAGACAGCAAAACCTGTCGGCCTACGCTTGGTTCCGGCCAGCACCTCACATAGGAGGGTGAATTTAATTGCTCCACGAGCTCTTGCATCTCTGATATCGTCAGCAACCTCTTCAAGGCAATGCCCGTCTCTGCCACTGGCACGATAAAGTCACCAAGCGGCAGTACCCTCTCCTCCCGCAACTTAACGTCAATAGGACCACCCCGCCAAAAGCAGGTGGCCTCCAGACTCGGCTTCCCTCAGCACCTCGACGCCGCCGTAATATAGCATCTGGCCCGCAGAAGTGAGATGCTCAGTTTTGCCGCAGTCACCCCTCACAGGGAGGCTGGCTGCGGAAGGATGTCATGGATGTCCACACTACACAAGCGCGCAGCCAGCCTCCTCCAGCCTCTCCGCGGATGCTCCCAGGAATCGTTTCTTTCTGGGCAAACGGAGAGAGCGTGAGAGAGCAAGCGAGAGAAACGGAGTGCTGCAGCAGGCTTGAGCTTTCCTGCATGCAGCACACTCATTCCAATGCAGTGAAGGTCCCAGGCATAAGCACCGGCAGGCGCGCAGGCAGCCCCCGTGGCGCACCGTGGGATATGCTGCCACCTGCCACGTCACGGGCTTCGGCTGCGAGAAAGAGCGAGCGGCATACGGTTGCGCCGCTCTCCTTTCGCTGCCACTGGCGAGCCAGACGCAAGGAGATGTCCGCTGTGCTTGCCTGTGTTCCAATTCCTGCACCCCCCAGAAGTAGATGAAGCAAGCCCGGCCCCCCGCCCGCCCGCATTTGGTTGGAGAGCTCCTCACTGGTACCTGGAGCAGCCAGCATCGTAATTCATAAACTCCCATGTCTGACCTTGAGAGCCCCAGACGCCTGCTCCAGCATTGCGAACCAGGCAGAGTTTGCGCACTTCCTGCCTGAGAGGGGGCCAATACCACAACCCATTCTTACCTGCACCTGACTGGCACGTGCCCACGCTATCTCTCCGCAAGCTTCATTTGCGTAAGAGCACCAGCCTGGCTCCTACTCTCTCCTTTGCCAAACTGTGAGCGTAGAGTAGGAGGGGAGGAGGGGCAAGAGATGGGGCACGTTACCTCTTCATCACGCTGTGAGCAGACTTCAGGGCACGTACGGATTCTGAGCGCCAAAGTGGCCCTGGGAGAGCTGCCCGGGCAGCCCCAGCCCCTGCCCCTGGCCGTGTCCCTGGGCTCCCATCTCCTCGGAGCCCCTCATGCCCGCCCCGTGCTGAGGAGGCACACCCCCCATGGGGGAGGAGCCCCCCCACATGCCCCCGCGCAGGTGGCCCAGCCCCACTGAGAACGGGGCCGCATACTGCTGCTGCTGCTGCTGCTGCTGTGCATACATCAGCTGCTGATACTGTTGCAGCTGCTGCTGCTGCTGCTGAGCATCGAGAGGCCGGGTGTGAGTCATCTGGTCGAGCCAGCGGTAGTTGTCTCCCATGCCCTGGGGGGCTCCCATGCCCATGCCTCTGCTGCCGCCTGCTGAGGTATATGCCGCGTCGTGGGTACCAGGTGAGGCCCAGGGCAGCGACGAGGCGCTGCCAGGTGGCGCAGGGGCTCCCGAGAAAGGGGAAAAGCCAGGCGGGCGAGCCGGCGCAGCACCAGACGCGGCAACCTGCATGCCACTGCTGCTGGCCCCAGGAGGTGCCGGGTCCCAGAATGAGCTGCCGCCGCCAGCTGGCACGTCTAAGTCTGACGGAAGCAATGAGGGCCTGCCATGCAGGGGCGGGGCAACACCAGCGGCGGGCAGCCACCCCCGGCCACTGGTAACACCGCCGCTACCGCTGCCCGCAGCGTCCGTTCCCAGGGAGAGCCTGGCGCGGGCCATCGCATCCGAGTAGCCAGAGCCTATAAAAGGCGGGGGCGGTGGCGGGAGAGCACCTGCGGTGTAGCCGCCCCCTGCGCCTGCAGGGAGGGGGGGCGCAGGAACAGGCGCAGCAGCAGCAGACGAGCCGCCGCCGCCAGAACTCTGCAGGTTGGCCACAGCGTTGGAGAGCGCCGCCAGGTCCGTGGGGCTGAGGTGGATGCGTCCGGCAGAGGCGGCCTGCAGCAGCGCAAGCAGCTTGGAGGCCTTGTCGCTCGCCTCTGCACTCCTCTCCGCCGCTCCCCCTCCCCCTCCTCCTCCTCCTCCAGCAGCACCAACTCCAGTCCCGGCTCCTGCTCCTGATCGGGGCCCGACCAGCACCTCACGGTCTGCAAGCGGCGTGGCGGTGCCAGACAGCTGCGCAGGCCCAGGCCCGGGAGCGGGTGCAGGTGCGGGGGCAGCGGCGGGGGCGGGGACATGGGCTGCCTGCTGATGGTACTGCTGCGCAGGGGCTGACTCCTCGGCTCCTCTGACGCTCGTGCCAACAGCAGTAGCAGCAGCAGAAACCAGGGGGCTAGACAAGCCAGCAGGGCCTTGTGCTGGGGCCACCCCGTGGGTGGTGGCAGGCTTGGGGGCCCCGTAGCCGAGCGCGGCCTCCAGGTTCATGAGCGACTGCAGCGCAGCCGACCGCGCCTCTGCCCCCTGGCTGAGGCTGAACAGGCTGCTGCTGGAAGCGGCGCTGCCCCCGCTGCCGGCGGCGGTGCGCTGTTGCCCAATTACGCCCACCGACGCCCTCTTGCTGGGGTCGAGGGTGCCGCCGGCACCGGCACTGCTGCGCGCGACTGCCGAGGACTCCAGCCACTCGCGGAATGACGTGATGTTCGCCTCTTTCAGCGGCAGCTGCTGCGGCTGCGGCTGCGGCTGCGGCTGCGCCTGAGCCTGAGCGAGGGAGCCGCTGGATAGGAACTGGCCCGACGGAAGCGAGCTGCTCCCCAGCCCTGCAGCAGCAGCAGATGATGATGATGATGATGTCCCAAACAGGCCTCCCAGAGCAGCACCCAAGGCTCCTTCCGCTCCTCCTCCACCCCCCGAGCTGCTGCCCAGGCCTACCCCAAACCCGGACCCGAGGCTCCGAAGCCAGGCAGTGGAGTCCAAAGGGGCCGCCAGGCTGGTGGGAGCTGCTTGGGAAGGGCCGCTGAGAGATGCGGTTGCAGCCACAGGGACTGCAGCAGCAGCTGCCACACCAGAAGCAGCAGCGGGGGCTGAGGCTCCAAGCCGTGCTGGCACATCCCCAAGCACAGGTCCCAGTAGGGTGCGAGCACCTGCCACCTCGTCGTCATGCTGATTTGACATGGTCACGGGGCCACTACTGGCTTGCGCGGCGGGGGCAACATGATCCAGGGCCATTAACTCGCCGCCAACTGGCAACGGCTGTGGCGTGAACAGGATGACCTCCTCCTCTGCCTCGTCCTCGTCGTACTCCTTCGATGCAGCCACAGCTGCCGCCGCAGCAGCAAAGGAGGCCGCAGCAAAACCACCACCAGCAGCAGCAGCAGCAGGAGCAACACTGCCTCCTGCAAGGTGGGGCACAGCAGAGGGTCCCTTTTTCAGCCCAGTCGACACTCCGGCATTGCTCTGCTCATCCAGCCCCGGCGGCTTCGCTTGGACCTGGAAGAATGCAGGCATGGCATCCAGCAAGGGCTGCTCCCACTTATTGCTGGGGACGGGCTCCGAGGCCCACGCTGGCTCTTCCTCCGAATCCTGCTGCTCCTCCTCCTCCTGCCCATCAGCCGCTGCGTCCTCCTCGTCCTCCTCCTCCCGACCCAGCAGGTCCCCGAGCAGCTGCCGCTCGTCCTCCTCCTCCACCAGCTCACCCCCCTGGCCTGCCCCCTCTGAAGCCTCCTCTTCCTCCTCGAGGAAGCCTCTGGAGGCCCCCACAGAGCCGGCCTCCTTGAGAAAACCGCGCCCCGCCCCTTCCTGCCTGCTGACAGAAGCAGCAGCAGCAACGCGCCCTCCTGCTGCGCCGACCACACCTGCACTCAGCACAGCCAGTAACGGAGGCACCGGCACCGGCACCGGCCCTGGCACAGGCACAGGCACAGGCACAGGCAGAGGCTGCTGCGGCTGCTGGGCCGTCCCTTCCTGCTTGCCGGTGGCTGCTGCTGTGGCGGAGCCGTTGGCGAGCAGCGCGTAGTGGGGGAGCTTGCTGGGCAGGAAGAAGACGTTGGAGGCAAGGTCGTACAGCAGTCCCTTGCCCTGCAGGCTGGCCGCCAGGGCCCTGCCGGCGCCCAGCATGCGCACGATGCGGCACTGCGTCTGCCGCGAGCCCTCAGCGGCGCCCGCCCGCGCGGCCTGCCCTTGGGAAAAGTCGAGCGCTGCGTGCACCGGCGCCAGCGGCGCGAAGCCCTGCAGCTCAAAGTCCTCCCACAGGGCAGTTAGCCACGCGCCGCTACTGCCGCTGCCGCCGCCGCCAGGTGCTGCCGCAGCCGCAGCAGCAGCAGCCCCAGCCCTGCCGCCGACGCCGCCACCGCCGCTGCTGCTCTGGGCGATCTCGCGCAGGAAGCGCGCGTGCGCCAGGAGGTCCTGCTCCGAGATCGTCTCCTCCGGCTCCCCCGGCGGATCCAGCAACTTGTTTAGGACCTCCGCCGCCTGCTGCCAGAAGAACGCCTGCGCCTTGCCCACACTGCCGCCGACCCCCAGCACCCCCCCCGGCTGCTGCGGTTGCTTGCCGTCGCCCCTCAGGAGGTCCACGTGGCACGCGCACCACTCAAGCAGCACCGTAGCCGACGGCAGCAGGCTGCTCTGCGCGGGGTCTCGCGCGCGCGCGCAGTGGCGCAGCAGGCGGCCGGCAATCTCGTAGATGGCGCGCAGGGTGCACTGCTGGAGCGCCGAGCGCTGCAGGATCTCCGCGTATGACGCCTGCCCCTGCCCCTGCTCTGCAGCGGCGGCTGCCCAGGGCACGTTGTGGAGGGTGAAGATGAGGATCACCACAATGTGCAGCACGCCAGCTGTCGTGCCGTCGTGGCCCCCCACGGCCCAGCGGTGCTCGGTGCCCAGGGCCGCGCCCACCACAGCCTCCTCGTCGTGCGCGGCCGCCGTCGCCGCTGCGAGAATTTCGTCCAGCTTCTCTGCTGTCTGCCCGCAAAGCTCTTGGAACGCCTCAACCCTGCAGCAAGTGCAGCACAGCAGCCCCGCCCCCCAAGAGCCAGGCAAGCAGCCTCCTCTGCTGCCAGTGAGCACGTAGTGACTGGGCCGACAGCCGCACCCGGCCCCCCAAGAGCCAGCAAGCAAGCACCTGGAGCTCGCACAGCTGGCAACAGCAACAGCAAAAGCAGCCCCGCCCTCCGAGAGCCAGCAAGCAAGCACTTGCTACCGCCGCAAGTGCTGCCGCTGAGCATGCACCACACAGGTTTGTGCCAGAGATGGAGACGCACACAAGAAGGGGGAGGACACTCTCCTTGCATCCCAGCACGCCACATGGCTACTTCGCCTGCCCTGAATGGGTGGGGCGCTTAACTCTCCCAGACTGCAGGCACACCAGGAAGAACTGACTGACTGACTGACTGACCAACCAAGCGGGACACAGAAGAAGGCATGCCAACCCCCTCTCGTCCCCTCCACTCTCAAAGCTTGCGAAAAGCCAGCAACGGCCAAAGAAGCCCCGCGGAGGCTGCTCTCACCCGGTCTTGGTGAAGATGATGCCGTTGAGGCGCACGAAGCGCGTGCGGAAGCTCTGCCGCAGCTCCTGGAGCTCCCCGGGGCTTAGGCCGGGGCTCTGGCTGCCGCGGGAACCCTTCATGGCCAGCTTCAGGCCCTCCTGGGAGGTGGCCACCACGCGGTCAGCAGGAGGGGGCGCGCTCCTGGGCTCGCCCCGGGCGCCGCTGCTCTTGGCGCCTGCCCCCCCCGCCTGGGACTGCAGATAGCGCTGCCGGTTCTGCTCACGAGGAGAAGGCACGCACGCACGCAATAGTAGCACAGAAGTTATTTGTTAATCTGTCGAGTGCTGGGCCACCCCCCAACCGCAGCCCTGGCAAGTCAACCTGCCCCTCTCTCTGCCTGCCCGCCTGCTGCCAACTGGCGGTGTTCCCACGAGGCCCTTAGCCTTGATCAGCGTCGGAAGTAATGCTCAGAGATGTGACAGGGATCGAGGTAGCACACTCAGTCAGCGCGGCCGCTAGAAGCATGTATGCTACAGGTAGGGCCAGGGAAGGGTACCTTCTCAAAGAGGAGCACCAGGTTCTCCCGCGCCGTCAGAAAGGGCATCTCCACGGCCAGGCTGCGGTAGTACTCGTACACCGCCAGCACGTCGTCGTCCACGTACGTCGCCAGCACCGCCAGCTGTACAGGGCACAGCCAGACGCGCACATAGGGAAAGAGAGGGTGTAAGAGAGTGGCAGGAGGAGAGCCAGAGCAAGGGGTGGAGGGGAATGTGCCCCTGCATGAGTGTGTAACAAAACGACGGCGAGGGCAGGACGGGGTGCCAGCAGGGAGCACACTGGGAAGGCAAGGGTGCATGCCAGCACGTGGCCAACTGCTATCACCTGAGAGCCTCGGCGGGGGCCAGTGATGACTCGGAGTTTCGCTGAAGCAGCCATTCAACTGGCGGAGGACAGCACACACGCCAGAAGGGAGGGAGGGAGGGACCATCCTTTGCGAGCAGCCCCCCTGCGGATGCGTCTGGGAGTGGACACACAAACGCGCCTCAGATTACGCGCCAACGACGGCTCAGCTCTCCGCGCGTGGTGCCCAGTTTTG
Organism: Mesotaenium endlicherianum; assembly: GCA_009602735.1. NCBI lineage: Eukaryota > Viridiplantae > Streptophyta > Zygnematophyceae > Zygnematales > Mesotaeniaceae > Mesotaenium > Mesotaenium endlicherianum. Next base: position 113,347 of record WELA01012911.1, on the reverse strand, counting down.
AACAGCCCGCCTGCAGACGAGGCTTGCAAGAGGAAAGGGGGCAGCGCTTCTCCAAGAAGGGTATGCGAGCAATCTGCCTGCCCAACGACGTACACCTATCAGAACCCTAGGGCTGCATGCACCTGCTCCAATTGAGCGAGATCAAGCACAGCTTGCTCCCGACTGGGGACTTCCCCCACATCCCCCCTCCCCCCCGGGAGGTGTGCAACACAGCCGTTCTCGCGAGGGCTCCCCGCTGCTCTGCAAGGCACTGCCATGCCAGGCAAGAAGTGGAAAGGGAAGGGAGAGGGGGTAAGGCTGCCATGGGTGCTAACGACCACGTGATGGTGGCCTGCAGGCCCGTCTTTCTCCAGGCGCGAAATGCCGACGAGACCCCCAACCACCCCCCACCTCCCACCCGTTGTTCCCGTGGGCAAGTGAGAACGCGCACCTGATTGAAGGGGTTCCCGCTGGCGGGCCACAGGGCAGCAGCCTGCACGTAGTAGGAGGCGGCCACCGACCAATCGCGCGATGCCGCATCGCGCTCCGAGTGGAGCTCCTTGTAGCGCGCCAGGTCGCCCAGAAAGATGAGGCACCGATGGCACGACAGGTGGCACCGCCGCACGCCCGCCAGCTGCCGCTGGGCCTCCGACGCGGCCGCGCCCCCTGCAGCGGACTGCTCCCCGGCCGGCGGCGGCGGCGCCGCGATTGAGTGGGGCGAGAGGCCGTACTTGGACCTCAGCTTGCTCATCAGGTCATGGTAGAAGCCTGCCGCAGGGGGCACCAGCACAGAGCAACAGCAGAAGCAGAGGTACAGAGGCTTAATCGCCGCTCCGCACTGCTGCTCCGGCAGCTCGCGCGAACGAGAAGCGCAGACGTGCCTGAGCAAACCGGCCGTCATTGGCCGACCAAAAATGGCCGAACAACTACCGCTCCCACGCATCAGTGGGGGCGGGTTCTCTCTAGGGAGCTCTGCTTGACCGCCACGTACGCCTGAGAAGAACTCTGACACCAAGGCAAAATGACATTGTACCCGAGGGATGCCCACACAGAGCCCCTGCTTAGTGAGTAGGTGAAGCCTTTTCTTTGGGTTGGGGGTGAGAAAGGGGAGGGGGAGGGGCTCGCCTGACCAGCACCCTCCTAAACCCTCTCGCCCAACATGCCAAGAGCTGACATTCCAAGACCAGCCTCCTTCCGAATGCATCCCAAACTCTACGCATGTACTACACACATGAAGTTCTCAGTCCTGTCATCGCTGGGAAAATCCTTTCATAATCCCTGTGTCTGCTTCACTGATGACTGGGGGGGG
>WELA01012911.1:59112-69867 GCA_009602735.1 Mesotaenium endlicherianum | reverse complement strand
CTCTCTCTCTCTCTCTCTCTCTCTCTCTCTCTCTCTCTCTCTCTCTCTCTCTCTCTCTCTCTCTCCAAATGTATTGCTCTGTGTGCGTGTGTGCGTTGTGTGAGTAAGGCGCACATGCCCCAAGAGGCTAGGCATCGGAAGGCTTTAGCTGATTCAAAATTGATGTTGCCGCTTTCATTGGTACCTCTACGTTTTCAATTTAAATTCTATGTCAAGGGAGGCGAGGGATCAATCACCTGAAGTCCGTGACTTGGCATTAAGGGGCCATTGGGTAGGGGCAATATTCTATTTTGCAAAGAGTTTAGTGATTGGTCACGTATGTTCCCAAAGGTATAAGTTCTCTATGATTGGTGTTCCGGAGTGGTGGGCTTCTAGAATCTTAGGCGATTGAATGCCACATTTAAAAATAAGATCAAAATTCTTTGGCACAATGCTTTGTTGGCTAATATTCAGCTCCTCCGTACATAGTGTCGCATCTTGTTCAATTGCACTTTTTGCTTTTGCATTGTCACTGCTGTGAGGGTTGCTTGGTTATTGTGATGCCCGCATTCCAGTGTGGTCTTCAGTGGCATGCAACATGGGCCAGCTTCTGAAAGGAGGTGGTCTTGCTTAGGTACGATAGAACCTTGGATTTGGAGTGTGCATTGTGTCCTTTTTTTGTCTTTTCGATTTTGGACATAATAATGGATAAATTGAACTAGCAATTATAATGCGAGCATGACATGATGTCGTGTGTTTAAAGCCGTTCTGACAATGGCTTTGACAATGCATAGTAAGAAAGAATTTGATTACTTGCAACTCGACCGACTGCGCGGTGCTGATTATAGATATGACTTCTTCATATGTGATGGTTTGGCTTGGTGGTGTCAAAGGTGACTTTCCATCTCTCTAAGCATGATGTTTGTAGTGTACTTTGTCAATTGTCCGTGCATTTTTGTTTCACCTTTTCACAGTAAATTTCTTAGGACTTGTGGTACTCTTACGTGGAGTCTATGTCGGGTGGCGCACGATGAATGCAAGGCAGGCTTTCTTGAGAATGTATGAAAACTTAATGCCAAGTTCCGCCGCAAATGAATACCCAATGACAGCTATCATCCTGCTTTAGCTCCGGTGGCTGCATGGATAAGGACAGCTTGGTAGGATTTGAGCTGGAGAGCACTCCTAATAAGTGCCAGCTACTATACCACACCAATGAAAGCCAAAAAGAAGAAGCTAAAGTGTGTGCGTGGAGGGCAACATGCTCCTGAAGATTGCAAAGACTACGTTGACTATCGACAAGTTCTTGACACGTGGGACGAGGGTCTAACGCAAGGAGGTACAAAATTAGCGCAATAATTGCGATGAATGGGACAACCTTCAAAAAATATGTACTGCCCATTATGGAAAACCTCGACGTACTTCAAGTTTCTAGTGGCAACTTACTTTGTTGGTTAAGAAAGCGTAGCTAACAATACTCTAGAGATTGCTTTTGAGGAATATGAGAGCAACATGACAGATTGTTTGGCACACGTCGTCTGAAACCTGCAATCAAGCATTTTTGACAGTCTTAGTCGCTCACTTGATAGCGCGGCTAAACTTGAAACATGGGCGGCTCAAGCAAAGACATCGTGCGCAGCTTGACGGCATAGGGCAACAAACGAATTCATGAGAAGTCCATCACGTATACATTTCAAGTCACATAATTTATCAAGATGTCAAATTCTTCAAGATTGCGCAGTCTAACAAGCTTGACGCAAATTTGAGAAGTGTCAAATAATCCCCGCATATCACCTTATTGCAAGTATTTTCACATTTTGTAAACAAATTAGTCATGATCGATAAATTATGAAATCACTTCCAAAATTGTACTTTATGGCTTGCGCAAAAGTGACCCTCTTACCTTTCTTACCTTTGAGCTCATACCCCTTCTAAGTCTAAGCACAAATGTCGTTCACCTTGTACGATAACTAATAAAGTCTTCGTCTCCGCACACTTACAATAGCTCACGGAGTCACGGTCTCTACATATACAAACTCAAGCGAAATAGTGGAAAGTGTAAGAATTAAAAATTCAAGTTTCAAGAACTTGGGTGTTCGAAGATCGATCTTAGAGGTTGGAATTCATCTACGCTATATAAGTAAACTATCTTGACGGCAATCAATTCCAAACGGAAATGGTATATATGGCAACAACATCAAGTAATCAATAATACAATAACCGACACAATTAAGACAATATGCGGCTCGACCATCATCTCAAAAAACATGTCTTAATCAACATTTTGAAGCGATAATAGGCAGAAAACTCATGTCCTATCCATGCGGGTGAAATTGAAAGCTTAATGGTTAAAAGCTGTCATCTTTTTTGAGCTTGATGACAAGGGGCAACCCTAGAGGCTCCCCCTTTGAGTTCACATGATAGTTATAACAAGTAGCCCCCAATCCGCGTTGCTATCTTGCAACATGATACCTTAATGATAGTTAGAGTATAATAAAAATGACAGTTGAAAAGGAGAAGAATGATGGGGATGGTACCGACAAGTCTTAACCGATTGAAATCGGGTTACATGAAGACTAGTTGGTAAAGTCTTGTCGTTGGCACATGTGAACATATGTAGGCGTCATTTGTCATTATGGATTGATATGGGGGGTAATTACCAAACTAGCACTCCAACTTTCGTTTATTTCAAAATCTAGCACTCCAACTTTCATTATTTCAAAACTAGCACTCGCGCGTGTAAGGTGAGGCCACGTAGGCCTTACACAACCAAATGACGTGCCACACAAACTTGTAAGCGACCCTACCTGACATACCACTTCTCTCTTTCGTTTCCAAAATTGACCATCACCACTTTTGGAATTGACCCACCTTCGCGATTCAAGTTGCCCAAGGACGCCAAATTTCGGGTGGACACATTGTCGCTACCTTTATTTTACGCTCCAAAACTCTTGAAGGCATTGACCGCTTTGCCGCGCCTTTAGAGACGACTTTTTGAACTCCATAGCTGGGTCTAAACCTCGGCGGGTCAACTAGGTACTTCTTATGTTGGTTAAATGTAGATAAAACGTGGTAGTTAAATGTAGGTAAAACGTGGCGGTTAAATGTAGGATGTGAGAAATGTTCCCATGGATGCGCATTAAAAATAGATGCAACATGCTTACAAATTGGAAAGGATAGCCACGGGCAATCTCAATGGCAATGTGCCATAGTAAGTGACCACTAGACTCAGCCGCTACAATTAGCTCCTTGTGATTGCGTTCCTACCTGAGAGAATGCGATGAAGATAGTCTCTCAAGAAAATACAAGGTTTAGAAAATGAAGGCGCTAGAAATAGGTCACGAAAATACCTGTGGACCAATTTGTGGGCGTCCTTGGCTAGTTTGGTTCGTGAAGTTGGGTCAGTTAGAAAAGTGGTGGTGGTCGATTTTGGAAACGAAAGAGAGAAGTGGTGTGTCAGGTAGGGTCGCGTGCAAATTCGTGTGGCACGTCATTTGATCGTGTGAAATTTACGTGGACTTATTTTACATGCGCGAGTGCTAGTTTTGGGGAGAATTACAAAACTACCCCTCCCAACTTTCATAATTACAAAATCTACACATATTTCCAAACTAATTACAAAACTACCCCTTGCGCATGTAAATGGCGTCCACGTAGGCCTTACACGAACAAATGACGTGCCACACGAATTTGCACGAAGCCCCACCTGACACTCCCTTTTCTCTTTTCTTTCCAAAATCTTCAACCACCACTTTCCTAACTGACCTACCTTCACGTCCACACTGCAAGGACGCCAAATTTTGGGCGCACTCTCTTCTCGCTATACCTCGCTCTCTGCCTTTATTAAACTCTCTTAAGTGCGCAAAACCTCTTCGCCGCGCCTCCAATTTCAACACGATTCGTTATCTCCATAGCTGAGTCCTAACGGCGGCGGGTTAGGCAAGCCTCCACTAGTGCTCGGAGTACGAGTTCAAGTAGAAGAATAACCCCCTTATAAGTCGAAATTGTTTCTGAATTATTCTTTAAGTCGGGTAATCCTCCATCATACCACGAAGTCTTATGACCCAATGAAGTGCATTGTCACATCTTCAACAGCAATGTGCTATTAGATACTAACCGCTTTGCTAGGCCTCTACACTTAGCTTGTTGTGACTCCGTTGCTATGCAAAATAGCAGGGAATGAGATGAATATAGTCTGTGAACATACAGGGTTTAGAAAATGAAGGCGCAAGAAATAGGTGAAAAAAATAAGAGGGAGCAATTTTTTGGCGTCGTTGGGCACTTTGTTTCGTGATGGTGGGTCAGTTAAAAGTGTGGTTATGGCAGATTTTGGAAACCAGTCGCAAACGAAAGAGAAAAGGCAGAGAAAAGGGAGTGTCAGGTGGGGTTTCGTGCGAATTCGTGTGGCACGTCATTTTTTCGTGTAAGGCCTACGTGGACGCCATTTACATGCGCGAGGGGTAGTTTTGTAATTAGTTTGAAAACAGGGGTAGATTTTGTAATTATGAAAGTTGGGAGGGGTAGTTGTGTAATTCTCCCCTAGTTTTGTAATAACGAAACTTGGGAGTGCTATTTGTAGAATAAATAAAAGTTGGAGTGCTACTTTGGTAATTACCCCTTGATATGGATGACTTCAGATGCTTAACGTCGCACAACATTGCACGACATATACATGAGGCAGCATGCGCCCGACGAAGTAAATGTCCACGAGTCTCCAGGAATGTTTACTCCAGTTCACTCCAGTTCACTCATGTTCTTGTGTTCATCATTTTTTGACTGGTCAAAATCAGCTGCCATCTTTTCTCTTGTGAGACCACGTCGTTGTCGGCTGCGTCTTGGCAGTTTCTGGTATGACTGGTCCTGACTAGGTTCAGGATGGCCGTACTCGCCTGTCCCAGATGGAGAACCACATACTACACGCACGAGAAATCCTTCTCCTTTAATGAGCGGGTACGGATGCCAACTAAGAGGCTCGGACGCCGGAGATGCCCGCAGATGCTCTCCGATGCTCAGGATGCTCCATAGATGACGCGCTGACTGTGACTTCGGTTGAGGCTTCTTTCTACAGGTCAGCTCCACGCAAGCTCAGCCCTAATTTGTCCTATTTCATGCTATTTCATCCTAATTAGTAGAAACTGAGGAGAGACTTGTAGCTCAGTCCAGCTCCGTCCTAGTTGGTCTCTGGTCTTGAAAAAAGCGAACAAGTGCTACCAGCTCGGGGCCGCTCGGGGACCCTGTATGAAGTACTTAAGCTCTTTAAAAGCGTAATTTTATATTTTAAGTGATGCTGCTCAGCGATGCTTCGTCTTTTGCGACTCTCAGGAATCACGATGCCATACAAGAATGCATTCGCTTGATACGTGTGCAAAGAGTGCAGTGTGAACACCATTGACCTTTAAATCTAGTGGAAGCTGGAAGGTGTCAGAAGCGTAGTGCAGAAATGATGGAGACTCATGTGTTCACGATCATCTCGGTGGTTTCCCTGGCATATGAAGTTCCGATCTGGGCTTATGGAACAGTCTTGGGGATACGTGTGTCTTTGCCACTATTGTCTGGCTTTTGGGACATGAATGAGCTCTTACACTGCGCGTCAAGAACCACTTTGGCCTTCATGGGGGGAGCTATTGCACTGAGAATAGCCCTTGCCGGTGCCACTCTTCTGCACGAGTGGGCGCACCTGCTGGCTGCCCTTTTTTTGCTCCCTCGAGAGAAGGCGTGTCGCCTGCTCACGGCTGAAAACATGCGAGGGAACGTCAGTGTTGCCAATTGGCTCGCCAGCATCTGGCCCACTCGGCCCCTTCCGCCGGGCTTGCAGCCCTTTGTAGACATATCTCCAGGTGCTGCGGATAGGAGGGGCAAATGTGGAGTGCAAGAGTTAGAATCCTCTTCTTCATGCACCGGTACACATTCGGCAAGCAAGCAACGTGAGGGAGCTGAACTCACCGCAGCAGGGTGCTGTGTGGGGGACCACAAGCTGATCCAAATCAGCGGCTGGTTAGCATCTGCCACCCTGGCATGCTGGGCAACTTTTGCGCTTCCGAGCACTTCTGATGGCCCCTTCAGACTGCAAGAGGCCAACACCTTCTGGGCTGATGTTGTGACCAGCAATTGGGCCTTGGGCGCATGGCTCTGCCTGCTGGCTGCAACTGTGACTGATCTGTTGCCCCTCCTTCAGGGCTCTACACGGCAGAGGGGGGCCGCTCGCTTCATGTGCGGAAACTTCGGTCTCCTTCTAGCAGGCTCGATTTCTACCCTCAGGTTCGTGGTTCAATTCCTCATGCTCCCACACATCCAGCAGAATCTCTTGATTGGGTGGCTGCCAGGCTCATATAGTCCCTCCGTCGCGAACGTGTGTAATTACTTCACACGCGATGCGCGTTGGCCTTGAGCGTTCCCACTAGCTGGAAGGACAACTCTGATTGGGATGAAAGCTACAATAATAGAAACTAAGTGCCTCGGTGTTGCCCCCGCACATAGGGAATGAGCTGGTGCACCAGCTCCAGCCAAATTGCAGCTGAGCTCAGCAAGCTCGCAGCTGGGCTTAGCGACCTCAGAGCTGAGCTCAGCAAGCTGGGGGCTGCTCACTCAGCAAGTGCAGGGCTGACTTCAGCTGAGCTCAGCAAGCCCAATGGCCGGAATACCCAGGCCCTGCTGTATTTATAGTGAGACACGCCGTGACGCTTGCGTGTGCTGCAGAGGAAAAGCCATGGATGCTCTGTCAGTGCTGGAAGCCATGGCTGCCGTGTCGACTGAGCGAGGCGGGCAGTCAGGAGGCCTCGTGACCCTGCTGCCCGGAAACGGCGGTCAGGTCAGAGGCCTCAGGGTCCGCGTCTGCCCGGGCAAACGGGAGTCTTTGTCAGAAAAGGTGACCTTCTGCCGAGTGTGCCAAAAAAACCACAGCCCCCCCTATAACATTTCATGGTGAGAATCATGAGTGTCTCCTAGCTGGTTCATCAGGTTAGTATTGTTCCTCATTTTTACTGCGCTCTTCTCATTTTCCCGTGCACCACATATGAGCTACACAGCCGGCGGCAGCTGTTTCTCTGTTGCAACTTATTCCGTGAGCTGTGACATAGGGAATGTTGCCCTCTCAAATCTTCGTTGCTGGTCCGGCTCGCTCAAAGTGAGGGGCTGATGTCTGCATGTTGCTGAGAACTTTCCTGCTCTTGCCATCAGTACTCACAGTCGTAAGAGGAGAGTGCAATGCACGCACAATGTAGGAGCGAGAGTAATCCACACATGCCTGGAGGGCTCTGTGATTAGCGACAAGGATGGGGCCAGCACCGATGACTTGCACTACGACTGGTTGCTGCCACCTGACACACAGCTGGCACCAACGAAGTGCAGGCTCCCAAGAATACATGTTCTGATTTTTTTTGGAAGGGGTGGGGGTATCGTGTGCAGTTGGCCAGCCGTTTCCGCTGGCGGGAGTTTACGGCCGGTCTGAGGCTGCGCCTGTGGTCCCTGCTGACGTTTTGGCGCCGCCGCCCGGGCGGTAGTTCAGGCGGCGCCGGCGGGGAGGGTGGCGCTCGAGCGGGAATGGTCGCGGTGCCCCCCCAGGTGTTTGCGGGCCACACGCGCTTCGCCACGTCCAGCATTCCGTCCGACACGGAGACGCACCCGCACCAGTGGACGCCCGAGCACCAGAGCCTGTTCTGGGGCCCGGGCGGCGGGGCCGGCGCTCCGCGCGTGAGCGCCACCTGGCAGAATGTGGGGCTGTACATCACGCACAACGGCGACTTTGAGTTTTGGAACCTCTTCGGCCGGTGGGTGTAGCTGCCGCCCCAAACCTGGCCGCCACCTGGCTGGCCCTTGAGCTGCTGCTCCACCTCACTCTGCTCTGCTCTGCGCTTCCCTGTTTCCCTCTCAGATTGCCACCACTGGGCCTCTTTGCATACCTCGTCCCGGACCTCTTCCCGGGCTTCTCCTTTGCCCAGCTCTCCTCTCCTCCCTTTGACTTCGAGTGCCACTTGAGCCTTCTCATGAAGCTGCCCCTGCTGCTTGCCGCTCAGCTGCATGCTTGCTGCGGAGTGCTCACACTCGCACTAGAGGGCCAGCGCCCCAGCCGGCAGCTGCTGGCACCAACAGACTCCCACGTCTTTATTTTATTTGGCAAGGTAGATTCCGACTGCCAGCTGTAACCTAGCTTCGTCCTCTCACACTGCGTCAAGTAAACAGGTCACTGGGAGAGGGGGGGGAGAGAGAGGGAGGGGTGGGCACCACCCCTCTGAGGCTTCTCCAGCTAGCCCTCTTGCAGCCGCAGGGAGCTGTTTGTGGGGGCCACAGCAAATGAGAAGATTTTTGTCCAATTTACAACCCCTGAACCAGCGGCAGCAGCCGGCCCCCGTTCACTCGACAGCGAGGTGGCCTCTGATCATCACGACGTCATCGTCATGTAACGCGGCGACAGAACTAGGTTGCCCTCCATTGCAGAAACGCATCGTCACCATGTCGGGTTAGCGTGTGAAACAAGGTGGTGACACTAATTGGCCGCTTGTTGCTGCTGCTGCTGCTGTGGGTGCTGACACGAGATGATGATCCGCACTGCTGGTGGGTGTGCAGAGATAGGACCCACAGCGAGCTCGGCCCGTGGCTGCAGGTGCCCGCTCCTTTCCTCCCTCCCGCTTGTTCTTGTAATTGCGTGTGGGCCATCATGTGCCCATTCACGGTGTGAGGGAACATCATCGACTCATACATGCTCCCTCTCTATCCCCCACCCCCGGCCCCTTCCTTTGATCAGCTCGAAGGCTGAGGCATATGCAGAAACTGCTGGAGCCGTGCCCGGCAGCTGACGGGAATGAGCTGGCCTGGGCCCTGGGGGTGGGGCCGGGGGGATGCGCAGACGGTGCTAGACGCGCAGCAGCCCGCCACTTGTGACAGCGTGATGATTGCAGGCCTGCTGGAGCTGCTGCGAACGCAGGGCCTGTGGCTGCACTCGCTGCGCCTGGCCTTCTACCAGGTGCTGCTGCTGCTGCGCTGCTGCTGCTGCTCTCCCTCCCTCCCTCTTGTCTCTGCCCCCCCCCCCTTTCTTATACTCTCTGCTCTGCGTACTCCTCCTGCAGCCTGCTTCAGCTGACTCCTCCTCTGTTGTGCCCCCATTGCACGAGGGTGAGGGCCTTGGAAGGGCCGTTGCCCTTGGTCATGCTCCCCTGTGAGCTCCACGGTCTATGTGGAGAGGGCCAGCCAGAGAGAGACAGAAAGAGAGGGGCAGGAAGCCAGGTGTGCGGAGCCCTTGTGACAGCAAAGCATGTCATGCTTTCATGGGGGAGATCCCACTTGCTAGAGACGTGCTCGGGCCTCATCGTCCAGCGCAGCGTGCATTGTCAGCCAGAGCAGCGAGAGCTGAGAGTTAGACAGCCTGCCTGAGTGAGCTTGCCAGATGTTGCAGGCTCGTCCGGAGTGGCAGGCGTGTTGCAGATTCCTGTCTTGAGAGCCACAGCCCCTCCTTCTCGAGCACCTTCCAGAGGCAGAGGCGCCTTGGGAGTCAGTCTTGGGAGGCTCATGCTCCAGTTGAACACTCATCTCGTCTCAGTGGAGATCGTAGAGGCCTTTCCTGGAAGTATTGGGGGACGGGGAGAAAGGGAGAGGGGGGGGAACTCATGGTGGTGCGTGGTTCACTCCTGGCTCTGATCTCTCTGCTGACTCCTGAGCGGCTGCTCACGTCATGGGCAGACGGTGGTGATGTCGTTCGAGGAGGTCATCTCGGGTGCCGCCGCCGGCGCCGTCGACCCTCAGGACGTGACGCCCAGCAAGGCCGCCTTCCAGAAGCTGGCGGCGGTCGTGGACGGCTGCATGCAGGCGTTTGTGGCAGAACTGCCCAGGCAGCTCCCAGGTCCCCACACCTGTCTGCCAGGCTATCTACGCTGCCAGCTCTCACTTTCTCTGCTGTAAAGTCGTCTGCTCCTACCGCCCACCCCCGAGCTGCGGAGGTGCTCCGGCAGTGGTGCTCCAGACTTGCGTGTGTGCGCGAGTGCATGTTTTTGTGTGTGTGTGTCTCGTGTGTCTGTGGCGTGATATGACCCCCCTCCCCTGGCCTGCCCGCCTCAAGTCCTCACTGACTGAGCAACCTCCGCGTACGCAAATGCTGCGGGCCCCTGCCAACTTCCCCCCCCCCCTTGCCCTCTCTTGCTCCTACCCCTATGCCTCTACAGGTGGCGCACAGCCGCCAGGTCTTTCTCCCAAGCAGACGACTGCATGAAACTGCCTGGGGATGGTGCTCGTTGCCCTCACCCTCTCCCCCCGTACTTGGACGTATGTGCACGAGTGCAGGCGCGGGAGGGGGGCCAGGGTCGATGCGCGATGCCCTGGGGGAGGAGGGGGTCCAGGGTCTGACGCAAGCTGTGCTGGAAGCGCTAGAGGCGCACAGGGGCGCCGCGGCTCCCGGGGCCAGGACAGGTGGCGTGCTGGCCAGCATGTCGAGCCAGCTGCTGGACCTCTACGTGCACCAGGCTGTCACCAACTTCCTGGACAACGACCTGTATTTTGCCGTGAATAAGTTTCTGGCGAGCGCGAAGGTGCCCCCACCTTGCCCTTCTCTCCTCAAAAAGCTCTCTGCACGTGACCGTTCAGCTCTGCGCTTGTTTCTGTTACAGCGGGGCTGCTCCCATGTGGGAGCAAGCAATGCAGGGATTTTTTAAGCAGTTACATCCTTTACGTTGAGGGCACAGCAAGGGACAGGGGGGGCAGGGGGAAAAAGCAGGTGGAGAAATGTGGAGGGAGAGGTAAAACTGTGATATTTAGAGAAATGGGGAGAGAGAAAAAGGGGCGGAGGGGGGCGGG
>WELA01012911.1:39163-52413 GCA_009602735.1 Mesotaenium endlicherianum | reverse complement strand
CTCTCTCTCTCTCTCTCTCTCTCTCTCTCTCTCTCTCTCTCTCTCTCTCTCTCTCTCTCTCTCTCTCTCTGTGTGTGTGTCACAAGCGTTCCTCATGTAAGTAGGCACACGTGGTGGCTGCTCAAGCGGCGGCATAGGGCTCAGGCCGCGTGGCGTGGGGCTCCAAGTGTGCTTTTTTGCGCTGCACGCTCCCCAAGGCCCAGCAGCGGGAAAGCTCTGCAGCAGTACGAGCAATGCGAGCAGAGGGCGGCAGGCTAATTGAGGAGCATGCGAGCCTCTTCCGACCGACTTTCGGATCTTGACATGTTCATCCGGTGCCGCGACCTGTACTTTCTTTGTTGGGCTTTGTGGCTGCGGCGGGCGGCGAGCAGCTGAAGCGGATGGCAAGCAGGCAGCATGCGGTGACAGCTGGCAAGGGTCACAATGCATTCGACGAGCTGGACTCCCAGGTGGTGGGCCTCCACCTGTGCGCGGAGGGCAGCGTGCAGCGCGCGCGTCGTCTCGGCGTAAAAGCTCCTCCCCTTTGTTTTCTCCTCTCTTCCTTCTTCTGTTCTTTGCACGGCCCTTCGAAAGCTGTGTGCACCACTGATTGCATACTGAGTGGTGCCAAAGAAGGTGAAGACGTTGCGATTGTGGAACCCGCTCCTACCCTCCCAACACAGCTGGCACTATCGTCTCTCCACCTCTGCACGCAAGTTCTGCCCAAAAACGGGAGTACATAGCTCACCTCCCATAGCACTTGCCATCTGCCACAGTAACGCCTGCATGCACAAACTGCCGCTTGAGACGCCCTCCCACCAACGCCTGCCGTCTAGGATATCATTGTGTGGTCTGCAAAGTAGTCCCCCTCCCTGTACCAGATGAGTGGGGCAAGGCCCCCTTGAGCACACAGGTACAGCATTACCTGTTAGGGGCACATGGGTGGCACAGGGGTGCAACACGCGCCAGGGAGATCTGCTGAGTACGTTCCAAGCTGCGTGCCGCCCCGTGAGGCTCAAGATTCTTTGATGGAAGCGGTTTACGTCAGCTCCGCTTCCGGCACCAACGCAGTAGTGACCCCGCGTGCTTGAGGACTTCTTCTGTGACTTCTGCAGTTCATCAAGTCACTCTATATTTGCATACGGATCATGTGTCTCTAACGGCCACGTGGATTATGCTTTTGCAGTCCCTGCCTCGCGTTCTCGTGTGGCACTCTTTGTATGCGATCAACAGAAATGGTGCGCGTGCTTGTGTCGTGTACCTTAGGCCGCTGCCGTCAAAGTGTGGCACCTGCACCCTTCCGGTCTTTGCCTCCCGCCAGCCAGCGAGGCGGCCGGCCAACCGGCTGGCGAGCTGTGCTGCACAGGGCTCGCTGCAAGGGCGCCACCCGGCCTGAGCAAGATGGTGTCGGACGTGGGCATGTGCTGAGTGCTTGCTGCTGCTTGTGCAGCTGTCCATGCTGGCGCACGGCACGTCGGAGATCGTGGAGGCGGAGTCCGACAACCCGGCCACGCGAAACGCGATCCTGAGCGCACTGGAGCTGGACGTGCAGCGCCTTCTGGACTCGCAGTCCCCGCTGGAGGAGCTCTGCGAGAACCGATTCCTCTCGCTCGAGCGCCTGCTCGCCTTCCAGGTCAGCCAGCCGGCCAGCAAGCTAAGGGAAAGAGTGGGAGGGGCCTTCTTAAGAGGGAAGCGTGACCGCCACCGGGGGCCTACGGGGGGTGCAGAGGGGCAGGGGAACCACAGCTTGACGTGCTGATTTGTCTGGTACTTGCGTGGCCTGCATGTGCTGCCGCTGCTGCTACGTCTCAAATGTTTGGGCTCATCTGTCGAGACACTGCTCGATGAGCGCCTTCGGCGTACGTGCGCCACTTGGGGGGGCTGAGTCAACTGTTGCCTGCTGGCTGGCTGCTTGGTTGCCGAAGGAATATATGTATCATGCCGAACATTGTTTGCCAACGGGAGTGCCTTCATTGCCTTACAGCATCCAAGCACGCCAATGCCGCATTCACTTACTGACGTAAGAACGACGATAGCAGAGAAGTAAAACGTCTGGGTTGTCTTCAGAAATAAGCCTGGAGAGAAACGTCGAACAAGAAGAACTTGTACTGAAAAGACTCTGAGATGTTTTGTAGCTGCTTCAGGTGATGTTCCACAAGATGGCCGGGACGGTGGCAGGCCTATGGCCCCTGTCATTTGCCATCTGGCGCTCGCAGAGCTGCCTGCGCATCGCCACCACCGCCGCGCCCGTGTCGGCCGCCGACCTCGAGCGCGAGTGGCTGGAGAGCAGCAACGACCCCTCGCTCGACGCCACCGTGCACCGCCGCCCCTCTCGGGGAGGCGGCGGGAGTTCCTCCTCCTTCACGCGCCTGTCGGACGCACTCTCCATTGTCATCCCGCAGGGCAGCAGCATGCACGGCCACAGCCGCAGCAAGTCCCCCGGGGGCTCCCTCCACGACCGAAGCCACCGCGGTGGCGGCGGCAGCGGCGGCGGCGCAGTCAGCCCCGGGCACTCTCTGCACCAGCGGTTGGCTGGGGCCCTCCTGCCCCGCACCCCAGGAGCTGCTGGCGCGGCAGCGCCCGGCCCCAATGCTGCTGCCGCTGCTGCCGGTGCAGGTGTGTCAGCTGGCGGTGCAGAGGGAGCTGCTCAATTAGGGTTGAATAGGGCAAGAAGCACGGGGGCCCTCCAGAGGGGCGCATCTGAGGGCGACCTGAATTCTCTGGAGGGCTCCCACCGGGGCCACTGGAGGCCCGCACCTGGTCGCGCTCTGGACATGCCACCTGGCGGGTCCCTAAGAGGGGGGCTCGCGGGGCTGAGCTCCCTTGGTGCCTCGTCGTCGATGCTCCTCAGCACCCTCTTGGAGGGCCCGCCGGATGACGCCCACCTGGCAAACCCTGGGAGCGCCGCGCGTTCGCCCGCACCTGTGCTAGAGTGGGGTTCCTTGGCACCTTCTCAGGAAGGCCTGTACAAGCAAGCGTCGACCCAACAGAAGTCGGCTCCCGAGCCGGGGGGATCGGGCAAAGATGTCGATTCAATCGTATAATTGTTGCTTGCGGCTGCTCCTGGCCTTCCTGAACCAACTGCACCAAATTTCTTAGGACATGGTCAGCATACTTGGCCGGGCTAGAAGCCAGAGCATCATATGCTAGTGTGGATACGAACATATTGAAGATATAGTTTTATTTGTTAGCATACACGTTGGGTTAAGTTTTGCCAAACGCTGCCCTCTAGTGTGACGACATTACACGTACTATATAGAGGTCGTGGAGTTATAAGTTATGCCTTAGATGCAGTCCCGCTACTAATGAAAAGAAGGCGGTTCATGAGCAGAAGTGTACTTAGGTTTACATTAGCAACCCCCATGCTAGCTTCACGAGACAGTATATCTCTTTCAGCTCATTGCTTCTAGAGACAATGGTAGAGCACTAGCAATTGATACACGAGAAGAATCGAAGACATTGTTATCATACCTTTCTTCTCTTACACTTTAGGTTCTCTGGCAGATAACTTACACTCCGTCAGCAGGGTTGGTCGGTGTGTCAACTGTTGGCTGTTCTTACCTGGGGCGGGCATGCTCCCGCCACGCGTGCCGCGCCTCTTAATGGCTATCAGTAGACATTCAACGTCGAAAGGACGGCCAAGTAATCGTTGCGCTAGCCATCGATGTCCAACGCGCTAAGGCGCAGCACGACGCGACACCGATCTTTCTGAGGCTCGATGTCCACGTTACTATCCTGTAGCCCGTGACAACGTACAAGGATTTCTAGTCTACCGACTCCCGAGTGCTACCTAGTACCGAGTCCAGACTCCTAAGTGCTGACGGCGTTACTCGATAGGTGCCTTTGAAAAGGTGGTACATACTGTCAGTGCACAGAGGTGCACCACGCGCACGTGCTTTCTTTGACTTGCAAGTGGCTACAAGTCAAGGCATGTCAGCCACCAATAGCAATGGATTGATTTTGGAAGATCCATTATAACTGCGCTTACGCCAAAAAGATAAAGCCAAATCTCTTATTCAATCCCCAGTCATTTCTATATGACAAAGTACATTGGCAGCATGGGCCGGCATGGGCAGTCACTAACTCTGTGACTGTTACGTACAAGTTGACATTCTAACCGACTTTTTTAAATACCCCGTCGCTTTGCAAATTATCTCTATTCATCACCTTCTGAATTATTCCGGGTGGTGAGTCGTGACTGAGGCACTATGAGGCGTGACTGTGACTCGTGACACGTGAGAATAGGGGCATTTTTCGGCCTTGGACCTCATTGGACCTGCTTGGACCAGTCACCAGAGTCAGCACTGCCAGACTGGACTGGGATGGATGCTCGAGTCTTGACCAGAATCGAGCCGGTGTCGACCTGTGTCGAGCAGTCCCGGCAACCACCGGCAACCACCGGCAACAACCCGTGAGAGGCAGTGAGAGGCAGGTTGTCGAGTTGTGGGAACATCGAGCTACCCAGTACTTGGGAGATGGGCGGGACCAGCAAAAAGGTTACAGGTTGGTACAGGCGGCTTTAGTTAAAGAGCCTGGCTTTTTGGCGTCTCCAAATTTGTCCCACTCTTTGCTTTTCCTATTGGTCATTGTTGTACCCAGTGGCTTCCAGTGGCCACACTGTTTGTATTTGATTATTGAGGGCACTCGGCCGACATTCCCCAGAACCCTCTCAGAGCTCCGTCGTGTTAAAAGAATGCCGAAAAGTTGCCGGACATAATCCTGGAAAGTTGGTACACAACTGACAACCACTGAGAATCAACCAGCGGGAGATTGACACAGGAGCAGGTGTGAGGAGATAGGACGGCTTACTTGCGCGTTGGAGACTTAGTATGTCGCCAATTTTTCAGTAAAGGGCTTCTTACGAGCGTGCATTGCGGACAATAGAGATACATGGTGCACATTTTTTCTAGTGAGTACGGATGTAACCCGTGAGAAGACATAGTCAGGTCCTTCAGGTCAAGAACTGCGCACAAAGTTGGCAAACCTCTAACTTATCCGCCAAATTTATGTGTCTCAATTTGTGTTTGAAAGACAGCTGTACACGTGTATTCAAACTTTTGTTGTTTGGGTTGTCTTGGGTGGTTACATATAACTGCACAACAAGCTCATTAGGAAATGGACTTGGATGCTTTTGACGACTTCTAGTTTCTTAAGAACGAAGACGTAGCTAGTTACTCGACGAAACCCCTACATGAATGAATTTCCTAGTTTCCAAAGCTTGAGTTCGTTCGCTGAAATCCATCAGAGGTCTTGTACGGCGTAGAATGTAACCTTCCCGTTAGTGACTCGTCGACCAGTAACAGGTTTTCGAGTGAGGGAAAATCTGTGTCCTCCCTTGCAAACATTGTGCCATGGACAGCCGCTCGCGTCATCAGGGTCAGTATTGTAAAAGTCTGCAGCCGAAGGCAATGGCGTCCGCTTGGCTAACGATGACACTTCTCATCTTGTGCTGGCAGCTTCCAGCAGCAGCAATATCTGACACTACCTCAGTGACTAGCCAGTGGCCCGCTCAGGCCTTAGACTCTGTCAGCATTGCACTAAGGCAGGGCTTGGAATCTCTCCAGACTGCCGCCACTCTTGCAAGTAAGATTGCTCACCATAGTAACAAACTATCGTCTCTACTCCAGTCTGGGCGACACCTCGTCACCTCCAGACTCATTAGCCAAGGAGAAACTCCCTCCTCTCACGGATCTTCCAAGTCACTTCCGCGTTCAGGATCAGCTGAACCGTATGCTTCTACTTCCCCGCAATCTTATCCATCTTCTGCACAAAGAAGAGTCCCAGCTCGGGGCTCTAGAAAGGCTTTTGCGGGTGGTGCCGGGCATGGGCAACGCAGATTCATGCAGGCGCAGCCTGGGCAGACAGTCTACAACGTGAGGCAGCTGGGCGCAAGGGGCCAGGACAAGTCCGACGACACGTACCCGTTCATGGCCGCTTTCAAGAAAGCTTGCTTCACGCCAGGTGGTGCCACGGTGTATGTGCCACCTCACTTCCGCTTCCGGGTGCTCCCCTTCCAAGTGCGCGGCCCGTGTTTGGGCCCTCTGACATTTTGGGTGAGTGATTCTCTTCTTCGCTGACTTTGTATAACTTAAGCTTATGTCACTCACTCCTGGAATGCGCACTCTTCGCGGTCTGCAGAAGAGGTGTGCTTACTTGGTGCAGGTCCCAGCTCTCTGCAGAGAAGAACAGATTGCCCGTGGGGCCTTATGGCTGTCTAAGCACGTCACTCGAAAGACGCTGCTGCCGAGCAACTCCTCACGTCTTGCTTCTTGCCACGTGGTTGCTCTCAGGTGGATGGGAGCGTCGTTGCACCGGAGAAGATCAAGCAGTGGCCCAACCCGCCTCCACAGTACTGGTTGTTCTTTAACAACATCACAGACCTCACTATTAAGGTAACCAGAGAACAAACGCCCCCCCCCTCCCTTTCTCCCCCTCCCTCTCGCCCTTATACACTGTCCTGCATCAACGACACCTGTGCAAGGACTGGGTGCTATAGCTAGCTCTCTTGCGGAGCTTGAAGGTTTGAGGAGCGTAGGGAGTTGTCCCTATGCCAGCGCAGACAGTGGTTCTTGGCAGGCTCCTGGGAGAATGTGCAAGGTGTTCACATTTTGCCCCACTCCGCTGCCCTCCAGGGTTGCCTGCGTGCGTCATTTCGCCTGGCGTGCAATTGTCGCTGTTAGCTGACAAAGCAGGCAGCAGAGTGCCATTTCTCACGGGCGTGTGTGCGTGTGCGATTATGTTTATGTTTGCAGGGCATTGGCAACTTGGACGGCCGTGGATGGGAGTGGTGGGCTGCCAGCTTCAAGACCAAGTGAGCAATCTCCACTGTAGCTCAACAGCGACAGCCCTGCTCTCTCTCTCTCTCTCTCTCTCTCTCTCTCTCTCTCTCTCTCTCTCTGTGTGTGTGTGTGTGTGTGTGCATGAAAGCGCCCGTCCTCACACCAGAGGCACGCAACCCTGCTCTTTCTGCTTTCTGTTTGAAAGGAAGCGGGCTCCTACCAGAGGACGTGGAGCTGTGCCCTCTCGTCCCTGCTGCAGTGAACTCTCCTTAGCTGGCCAACTCCTAACAAGATGCCACCTGTGCGTTGTGACTGCAGCTCCAACGTAAACGACTGTGCAGCCAAGGGAAGGGGCATGATGGAACTGAAGCCGAAGCCAAACGCCGGATACTCTCAGACCATCAAGGTGAGCCAAGCGCCCCCAGCGTCCTCCTTGCCCGCCCTTCCCTTCTTCTCTCCACCTCTCCCTTCTCGTGTCCTTACGGTCGTTGCAGCAGCCTCTGTGGTGCAACGGGCTCCATTGCGTGGGCGCCCGAAGGTAAATAATGCATTGCCTGCGCTCGGCCAGTTGGAGGCTGAGGGTCTTTTCGCGCCCCTTTCAAGTTGCAGTGGGTCTTCCCAGAAGAAACTGTATCCTGTTGCGCCGGTGCTCGAGCTGTGCCCCCGGCATATTCACGCTCCCTTTTCTCCTTGCTGTGCCTGCCCTGCTCAGGTCGTGTTCAAGCACTTGCGCCAGCAGACTTACCCCAAGCTACTCTTGCTCTCGTGTCCAGGCCATGGCCGTAATGAGGTCGCGCGCACTCAATCCAACGTGATGACCCTCTCCTCCTCTCGCTTTGCGGTGCCCAGGCCGTGCCCCCCCAGCGTACTCACGCTTTCTCTATTCGTGTTTGGGCCGGTGCCCTGCAGGCCGTGTTCATCATGAACTCGCGCAACGTGGTGGTGGAGGACGTGATCGTGCGCAACAGCCCCCTCTTCAACCTCGTCTTCTTCTACTGCGACGGCGTGACGGTGAGCCGCGTGAAGGTCACGGCGCCCGGCAACAGCCCCAACACCGACGGCATCCACATCGAGCAGTGTAACAACGTCGTCGTGCGCGATTCCGTCGTGGGCACGGGCGACNCTCTCTCTCTCTCTCTCTCTCTCTCTCTCTCTCTCTCTCTCTCTCTCTGTGTGTGTGTGTGTGTGTGTGCATGAAAGCGCCCGTCCTCACACCAGAGGCACGCAACCCTGCTCTTTCTGCTTTCTGTTTGAAAGGAAGCGGGCTCCTACCAGAGGACGTGGAGCTGTGCCCTCTCGTCCCTGCTGCAGTGAACTCTCCTTAGCTGGCCAACTCCTAACAAGATGCCACCTGTGCGTTGTGACTGCAGCTCCAACGTAAACGACTGTGCAGCCAAGGGAAGGGGCATGATGGAACTGAAGCCGAAGCCAAACGCCGGATACTCTCAGACCATCAAGGTGAGCCAAGCGCCCCCAGCGTCCTCCTTGCCCGCCCTTCCCTTCTTCTCTCCACCTCTCCCTTCTCGTGTCCTTACGGTCGTTGCAGCAGCCTCTGTGGTGCAACGGGCTCCATTGCGTGGGCGCCCGAAGGTAAATAATGCATTGCCTGCGCTCGGCCAGTTGGAGGCTGAGGGTCTTTTCGCGCCCCTTTCAAGTTGCAGTGGGTCTTCCCAGAAGAAACTGTATCCTGTTGCGCCGGTGCTCGAGCTGTGCCCCCGGCATATTCACGCTCCCTTTTCTCCTTGCTGTGCCTGCCCTGCTCAGGTCGTGTTCAAGCACTTGCGCCAGCAGACTTACCCCAAGCTACTCTTGCTCTCGTGTCCAGGCCATGGCCGTAATGAGGTCGCGCGCACTCAATCCAACGTGATGACCCTCTCCTCCTCTCGCTTTGCGGTGCCCAGGCCGTGCCCCCCCAGCGTACTCACGCTTTCTCTATTCGTGTTTGGGCCGGTGCCCTGCAGGCCGTGTTCATCATGAACTCGCGCAACGTGGTGGTGGAGGACGTGATCGTGCGCAACAGCCCCCTCTTCAACCTCGTCTTCTTCTACTGCGACGGCGTGACGGTGAGCCGCGTGAAGGTCACGGCGCCCGGCAACAGCCCCAACACCGACGGCATCCACATCGAGCAGTGTAACAACGTCGTCGTGCGCGATTCCGTCGTGGGCACGGGCGACGACTGCATCTCCATCCAGTCTGGCACCTCCAACGTCGACATCCGCAACATCATCTGCGGGCCCGGCCACGGCATCAGGTTAGCCAGCCAGCCGGCCCCCACCCGCTCGCTCGCACGCACGTGCGCTCAGGGCTCTTTCTTTCTGTGAATTAACAATGCCCAGATAGTGTGTATTGATTGCAATGGAATGTTCAATGTCCTTGCAGCTGACCCGGGCGCTCGATGCTGTCGTAGCTGACTCGGGCTGTTGCGGCAAGTCGGGGCTGCGGGGCTGCTGGCCGCCAAATCCTGAAATGATATACTGTGGTGCAGCTGCTGCATGGAGTCCTGCTCCATCTGGAGGTGTTAATCTGGAGGTCTTGTGCTCGTCGTGAAGGCCCAGGGGCCAGGGGACGCCGTCACAGAGGACAGTGTGCATCCACGTGTGCACCAGACACGCGAGAGAGCCTGCCTCTGTCCATCGCTGACACGAGAGAGCGCCCGTGTCTGTGTGGCTGGGATCTGCAGCATCGGAGGCCTGGGCCGCGGTGATACCTTTGCGTGCGTGAGCAATATCCACGTACAGAACGTGACCTTCTTCGGCACCTCCAACGGAGCCCGGATCAAGACATGGCCCGGGAGCTCGGGGGCCGCGTACAACATCACCTTCTCGGACCTCAAGATGGTGGGAGTCCAGCAGCCCGTCGTCATCGATCAGGTCAGTGGACCGCCCGCCGCATGTGGCTTCCCCTCAGCTTCCCCAGCTGCCCCTCGAGCCATTCACTGCCTGTTTGTTAAGTAGTCATTTGCAGATGCAGACTTGCTGCAGGCAGGAGCTGTGGGGGAAAGCTGTGCTTCTTTCATTCAGTCTGTCCGCAGGAAAGGGGGAAGGCAAGGGGGGGGGCGGGGGGGGAGAGGTAGAGGCAGAGTAGATGGGCAGCTAGGCACCTGTGTGTGCATGAGCGTGTATGCTTTTTTGTTGCTTGGGGGAAGAAGCACTGGTGGGGCATCGTGGCAGTTGCCAGCACAGAGAACATGCATGGCCGAGAGGTGGAGGCGTATCCAAGGGGTACACCACTGCTCTGCACGAAAGCTTGCGCAGAGAGAGGCTCACCGCTGCAACAGGCACGGCAGCCGCTTTGCTCGGAATTTGTGCTTTGGCCAGAAGTTAGCCGTGCTTGCGTGCGGATGTCCTGATCAGGGGCGTCTGTCTCCGCCGGAGCCTCCTCCGCGGCGGTTTGCTGTTCAGCCGTACGGCACTGCATAGCTGACCAGTGTGTGTCCTTGGCGGCGGTGTGGTGCGGTGCAGAACTACTGCGACCAGCGGTGCCCCGCAGCGTGCGCGGGCCTCAAGGAGTCCAACGTGCAGGTGCACGACGTCCGGTTTGAGCGCGTGACGGGCACCGCCACTACGAGCAGGGGCCTGTACGTGCAGTGCAGCGGCGGCGTGCCCTGCATCGACATCTTCCTCACCAATGTCACGCTGCAGGGCCTGCCGGCTGCGGCCGCTGCCAGGGACGCGCAGGGCCAGCTGCGGGCCCCTCTGGTCAACGACTGCGGCTCCGCGTACGGCACGGCTAAGGGAGTGACGCCGTGGAAGTGCCTGACCGACGTCGTGGTCTTGCCGGGGGGGAGGCCCCCGAAGCAGCGCCCTGTGTGCACGGACTGGCTGAAGACTCGGGGGATTGCCCCCCCCTTTCCGTTCAAGGGAGTCTCATAAGGAGGGCGGGCAGAATAGGAGTTGAGGGAGGATGAGGTGAGGGCGAGTATGGGTGGCTTGGGGGGGAGGGGGGGCTGGGATTGATAGTGACGCACTCTGAGGTGGCTGGGAGGCGGGCCGGGGCTGGGGGAGGAATCTCCTGTAAGATAGACGTTACGTGTACATTGCCATTCATTATTCTTTAACATCTGTTAATTCGTTTGGCCGTAGTAGTGGAAGAGGGTCGGGGGCAAGTTGGACAGCAGGCAGGTGCTGCTTGCAATAAATTCAGGATCAATCTCTGAGCACGACAATAATGTGTGGACATAGACTGCTCATTAGGCAGCTTGTCTGCGACTCGCGGCATGCTATCGTAAGATGGCATGATCGCATCATCCCCATCTCAGCTAGCGTAGTAGGATAGTAATTCGCTCTCCGTTGTAGGCAGGCAGGCAGGCCGGCAACAGTGCAGTCACTCCTGCAAGACGTGCTCTCTTGCGGGAGTGACTCCGCTATCTTGTCACAGGGCTCTTAGCGGCGCTCCTTAGAGCCAGGGCCATGCAGGGACCTCTGGTGGCAGCTCTCATCGCCAGAAGTTGGCACAATCATAATGTTGCATCTCCTGTGCAACGGTGCGCGAGCTAGTGCAGGCCCCTGAGCATGCAAGCACAAACATTTAAATATCGTCGATCTTTGCGCCACTTGGTTTCCCTTTTCTGCACTGAAGTAGGCAAGAGATTTTCCCAGAGTCTTCCAAAGGGCGCCAGATGCTATTTGATGCTCAGGTCGTCTTTGTGTTGTGGCTGCGTGCATGCATGTAGGAGTTGTAATGTGCAATTGGGCGCATTCTTGCTCGTATATTACCACTTGCGCCTCTGCTATTCTAGCGGTTGATGATACGTGGACTGCGGTGACAAACTCTACAAACGACCCGAGAGCCTTATTAGTGTACTCTTTATGCAAACTATGTCAGCATGGGCAGAGGTATAGGAGTACATGTCACTTGGAACCATGTCATGTGAGCAACTCTATGTCTCTGTGGTCTTAGCAGAAGGAAAAAAGTTTCTAATGCTTATTGACATTCATATTTGTGCCCATCATACTCTACGAATGATCTTTGGTTAATACCAATTCCGACTGGGAACTGCTCGGTTGACATTCGTTGCGTGTGCAAATGTGCGCGGTTGGGTGGGTGGGTAAATGTAGTAAGTATACCCCGTTGCGATGGCTGCGGGACTGCGCGCAGCTTATGCAAGTAGGCATATATGAAGTCTGAGCCAATGTTCAAAGCATGAGAATGCCACAAGTATTGCACTTAGATTTAGACAACATAATATAATGCAAGCCCCCTCTATTTTGATCTTGTGTACCCTACGGTCACAAAGCGTTCATTCTTGTTCAACCCTACCATGCCTACTTGTAAGAAGTATGGACAATGAAGCCCTCAGGTTTCACTTTGACCAGAGCACATCGATTTGACTGCGAGCTTGACGCAGGCTACCCAACTGCTGTCTGGTCTAATGGATTGAAGTAGAGCTACAAACCGATTGAAGCGAGCATGTTTGGAGATGCTAGCTTCTTCGAACTTGGAAACATTAGCATGAGATAAAAAGTATCTGGGAGCAGTGCGCAGCACCAGCTAGAGTGCAGGAGCTTCTCGTTTGTGCTACTGTAGAGTGGGTCATCCAATCAGAACCCTCAGATGCTCCTTCCGAAATCGGTTTGATTGCCTCAGTGTTGGCAACTTCCGAGCACCCATGTACAGAAGCAGTTTCCCTCATGCGCATGCATGCCTTTGAACGACGGGCCACCACCAGCCGAAAGCCCGGCACTGGAGTACCACGGCACCGGGTTTCAACAGTTTCCAATATTATTCTAGCGCAATAAAAGCTTCTCAGTTGCAAGGCGGCCTCGCAGGCTGTGCCCTGCGTCTACGACGCAAGCTTATCGAAGCATCGCAGACTTGAAGAATGCCGTCCCTGCTGCAGCGGCGTTGGTATCGGATGCGGGAGAAGTCGACGTAAGGTGGGCAGTGGAGAGAGCTGGCCGCCGCACTCAGGGGCTGTATTTGACAATCACCGGGAGCGGGTGGCCAGCTGGCGCCTTGGCGAGCGACGAGGCGGACGTCTGACGGACCATGCTGCGCGGGGTTGGGGGGGACCGCTGGGGCCGGTGCTGCAGGAAGCGGTTGAGGGCTCTCATAGGGTCGCGCGGCAGCTTGGGGCCGCCGCTCTTCCCGGCGTTGACGAGGATGATAATTCCCGCCACTATCAAGCACCTGCAAAGCAAATCCTTCCCCCCCCTCCCGCCGCAGCCACCATCCCAAGGGTGCATGGGTAAAGAGCGCTCCCCAATCGGCCCGTCTCCAGCTCGGGGGAATGAGCGAGCGCGGAGGAATTAGGGTCTGAAGGCGGGGACGCAGGAGGGCGGTGGGCAGGCGGGCGGGCGCGCACGCGCAAAGCTGCAGAGCCACGCCTGCTTCATTGGAAAGGCTGCCTGCTGCTGCTGCTACTATTACTACTACTGCACCGTGGCCAGCCCCGTTGGCGCGTCCCTCGGTCCGCCTCAAATTCGCTTCTTCCCAAGTGCTACAGGCTCCCCCAGCAGCCAACCCTTGGCCCGCCCCCTTCTTGCCCCCCCC
>WELA01012911.1:25001-37373 GCA_009602735.1 Mesotaenium endlicherianum | reverse complement strand
GCCACCCCCCCCTTCTCGGCTCGGAGCCAACTTCCGAGGGAGACAAGAAAATTGTTTCCCAATTGTCGCCCAGCACGCAGGGTAGCAGCGCTCCAGCGCCAAGAGCGGAGCGAAGGCAGGCGGGGCTGGAGTTCGGCGGCCAGTGTCGGTGATGGAAGGACGAGCACGACGGGACGGTTTGAGGAGGAGGAGGTGGAGGAGAAGGAGGCTCAGGGGCCCCAGGGCTGGACGGGGCGCAGGTTGACAGCAGAGCAGAGCAGCAGGAATCTCAAACCCGGCAGTGGCGCCTGTCCTTTAAAGTCATGGCAGTGGAAGACAGCGTCAGACCGACCCACAAGGCACTTGCGCCCAGAGCCCCAGGCAGCAAGGTGCTGCCCATAAGTGCTCCTCTCCCCCCCTGCCCCCCCCCTCTTTCCCGACACGCAGAGAGAAAGGCCTCAAAAGAATGCACCGAAGATGCAATTGAAGTAAAAGCGCTGACGCCTTCTCTGCTCAATCGAGACGCCACTAAAGATGGGGAGGAAGGGGGAAACGGTGGCTGGAATGCAAGAGGGAAGGGAGGTAGGGTTAGGGGTACCAGCTGGCAAGCCGGCCAAAGCGTGCAGAGGGCGAGCGCGGTAGAGCCTCTCCCAGGGCAAGCATCCCGATGAGGACACCTGTCACGATAGCGGCCACCGCCGCACACGTGGACACAACCACGGCGCGGCCCTCCTTGAAGCCCCGCGTCTGCTTTTACCCATCCCCACCCGCGACCCATCCGGAAGATTGCACGCGATGAAAACGGGGAATGAACGATCTACCACCCTCCCTTCCTCTCCCCTTTCCTAGCTCCCGCATCGTCCCTGGCGAAGCAGGGGGCTGCAACTCCGACTTGGGGCCCCCGGATCAGGATGAGGATCAGAGCTCGACGGGCTCCCTGGCTTCCCTTCCACGTGGCGCAGGATACTACTGTGTACTACTAGTACTACTCACACTAGTTCTGTAGTTTCACCACTGCTCTCCACGAGGCACGCCGCGTACGACTTCATCATGGGGGGAACAAGAGCTGGCCTGAACAGGGCCTGCTCACGACCATGGCATGCCCTCTTTACAGCAGGCGAGGGGGAGGTCGAGGGGGGGGGGAGGAGGAGGGGCCTAGCGCCGTTGATGCGGGGACAGCCCTGTCGCCTTGCCGGCCTATGGACCGATGTAGCGACGCACACGGCTGACTGCGTTGTCAATAGGCCGCATGCGGGTTGGAGCTGCGTACTACAGCTCTAGCTCCGCGCTGAGTCAGCTTTAACCAATGGCCACGCTCGCCACCCCTTCCCCGCTCTTGCCCCCCCCCCCACCTCCCCTGTCCCATTGCCCCTCTTCCAAACTCGCACAATACGGCATTTGCGCGCGCGCGCGCGCAGACACGTGTCATTGCTGCTGCTTCCAGTCTTTCCTTGAAAAAACTTGACACGAAGAGTGGCAGGCAGCCTCCTCCACACACCACACAGGCACAGACAAGCCCTGCAAAATCCTTCTCCTTTTTCTCCCCTCTCCTACAGAGAGGAGTCTGGTTGACCAAACACAACCCACCCCCCCCCCCCCAAAATACACAGGCACGCAAGCGCTCTGCAGTCTGGTGCCAACTGGCGAGCCACTTCTCACAAGCAAGGGGCAGTGCGGACGAGCGGTGCGCGGGCGGACAAGTGGCATGCCAGGAGGGATGGGAGGTGCATTTTTTTGGGGGGGGGGGGGCGCGTGAGCATCCGAGAGGGCGTGCACGTGGGGGGAGAGAGGGGGAGAGGGGGCAGCAGCTCACCTGGAAGAAGAAGCCGGAGCTGCTGAGCGACACCCCGGCCGCGATGCCCAGAGGGGCATACACGCGCAGGTAGCCGCCCGAGCCCGCCAGCATGAACCCCGCCTTGCAGGTCGCCGCCGACAGCCTGCACATTCTCGCCGCCGACGCCTTTCGATGAGTCCGCAGTCCGCAGCCCCGTTGCGAAAAAGTGCGCAGCAGGGGCTAGAAGGCTTGGCCCTCCTCCTCTGAGCGTGCCCCATGCAGCCTGGGCCCTCTACAACTCTGCTCTGCTCCTCTCTGCCGCAGAAGCTGCAATTGAGCTGCGATGGCAATGCCGTCGCAGCGAGAGTCCTGGCGGGCTGGCTGGCTGGCGGGCAGGCTTGCATGGACAGGCCACGTGTGTGGGGGTCTCTGAGGAGGTGCAGCCTCGCCCTCGTTGCCGTGCGTGCACATGGAGTGCGTTTGTGCCCCCCAGGTAGGGAGGGCTACAGCCACTACTGTCAGAGCTTGACGCCCTCTCTGGTGTGTACGTGTCGAGCAAGCGCACAGCGCACTGATCCCCCGCAGATCCTCTCTGGGAAGAACGCCAGAGGCACACAGAGAGTGACGAGAGGATCTTGCGGCACAGTGTCCTGCTTCCTATGCCCTCCGGTATGCTCAAGTGCAAGACCAGCAGCACGGTTATCCACATCCCCTCCCTCCCTCCCCCGGGCGAGCCCCCAACCCACCCTTCGCAGTGAAACAAGTGTGTGTATGTATTTTGAAGGGAAGGGGGGGGGGGGGCTGCTAGCAAGGGGAGACTCAGGCTCTGCAGCAAAGGAGTGGGATGCCCGAAGTCCCTCGAGCCCCACCCCAGCGTGACATCATCCGCAGAGCAGCCCACTCTGCGGCTGACTGGCTGACCAGGTGGCTGAAAGGCTCTGGACGGGTGTTGAGCGAGCCTAGGGAGAGGGGGGCGGTTAGAGCGCAAGGCATACCCGAAGCAGGCGCCAGCTTGAGTGCCCGTGGCAATCTCCTCCACCACCTCTGTGTGCCCTGCCTGGTCCCGCCCTCTCCTCCCAGATTGAGATCATACATATGGAAGATTNGAGATGGCATGGCTTGCTCGATAGTAGGCAACGCACGGAGAGGCGCACACGAGAAAGCATGCAGGGAGGGAGCGACAGGCTTCCTCTAGAGCCAGAAGACCGACAGACAGATGGATTGCCTGCTCAAACAATACACATGCCTCAGGGGTGGTGCTTGCTACACATAAAACAGGTGCAGGTGGGCGGAAGATGGAGCAGCAAGCGCGAGAGAGCAAGAGCAAGAGGGAGAGGGAGAGGGAGAGGGAGAGGGAGAGGGAGGGGAGAGAGAGAGAGAGAGAGAGAGAGAGAAAGGGAGAGGGAGAGGGAGAGAGAAAGGGAGAGAGAGAGAGAGAAAGGGAGAGGGAGAGGGAGAGGGAGCGAGAGAGAGAGAGAGAGAGAGAGAGGCGCGCCACGCACATTGGCAGGGGTGATGGGCGCGCTCAGCTCGTGCACCCTCCGGCGCGCCCTCACGGCCCGCGCCCACCACTCCAGCCAGCCCTGCAAGCCGAACATCCATACCAGACCAGCCCGTTGAAAGAAAAGGTGCTGTCAGGCTCTTGGGCTGCCAGCCTCGGGGGCTGCAGCATGTGCAGACCAGCTGCGTGAGAGGCAGAGGAAGAAGACTCCCCCTGTCCCTCTCTCTCTCCCCCTCTTCCAACGGGCTTGCTGGTGGGACCGTCAAAGCGGAGCCCCTGGGGCGACACTAAGGCCTCAAAAGGACCGGCCTCTCCTAGCAGCAGCCCCCAGCAGTCGTGCCCAGTTGCTGATGCATGCATACCGTAAGCACCTGCTTGTGTGCGTATGCGTGTACGTGCGTGTGTGTGTTCGTGTACGGCACAGTTGAGAGAGGGGAGGAAGTGGGGGGGGGGGCTACCAGGAGGACGACAAGCCAGGCGTAGGTGGCGACGAGGCGAAATGGGTGCACCAGGGCGGCAGCGCTCGCCCCTGCCGCCTCCTCCTCCTTCTCCCCCGTGGCTCCCACGCCTTTTCAGACACCCCCCCCCCCCCCCCCCCCCCCCCCCCCCCCCCCCCCCCCCCCCCCCCCCCCCCCCCCCCCCCCCCCCCCCCCCCCCCCCCCCCCCCCCCCCCCCCCCCCCCCCCCCCCCCCCCCCCCCCCCCCCCCCCCCCCCCCCCCCCCCCCCCCCCCCCCCCCCCCCCCCCCCCCCCCCCCCCCCCCCCCCCCCCCCCCCCCCCCCCCCCCCCCCCCCCCCCCCCCCCCCCCCCCCCCCCCCCCCCCCCCCCCCCCCCCCCCCCCCCCCCCCCCCCCCCCCCCCCCCCCCCCCCCCCCCCCCCCCCCCCCCCCCCCCCCCCCCCCCCCCCCCCCCCCCCCCCCCCCCCCCCCCCCCCCCCCCCCCCCCCCCCCCCCCCCCCCCCCCCCCCCCCCCCCCCCCCCCCCCCCCCCCCCCCCCCCCCCCCCCCCCCCCCCCCCCCCCCCCCCCCCCCCCCCCCCCCCCCCCCCCCCCCCCCCCCCCCCCCCCCCCCCCCCCCCCCCCCCCCCCCCCCCCCCCCCCCCCCCCCCCCCCCCCCCCCCCCCCCCCCCCCCCCCCCCCCCCCCCCCCCCCCCCCCCCCCCCCCCCCCCCCCCCCCCCCCCCCCCCCCCCCCCCCCCCCCCCCCCCCCCCCCCCCCCCCCCCCCCCCCCCCCCCCCCCCCCCCCCCCCCCCCCCCCCCCCCCCCCCCCCCCCCCCCCCCCCCCCCCCCCCCCCCCCCCCCCCCCCCCCCCCCCCCCCCCCCCCCCCCCCCCCCCCCCCCCCCCCCCCCCCCCCCCCCCCCCCCCCCCCCCCCCCCCCCCCCCCCCCCCCCCCCCCCCCCCCCCCCCCCCCCCCCCCCCCCCCCCCCCCCCCCCCCCCCCCCCCCCCCCCCCCCCCCCCCCCCCCCCCCCCCCCCCCCCCCCCCCCCCCCCCCCCCCCCCCCCCCCCCCCCCCCCCCCCCCCCCCCCCCCCCCCCCCCCCCCCCCCCCCCCCCCCCCCCCCCCCCCCCCCCCCCCCCCCCCCCCCCCCCCCCCCCCCCCCCCCCCCCCCCCCCCCCCCCCCCCCCCCCCCCCCCCCCCCCCCCCCCCCCCCCCCCCCCCCCCCCCCCCCCCCCCCCCCCCCCCCCCCCCCCCCCCCCCCCCCCCCCCCCCCCCCCCCCCCCCCCCCCCCCCCCCCCCCCCCCCCCCCCCCCCCCCCCCCCCCCCCCCCCCCCCCCCCCCCCCCCCCCCCCCCCCCCCCCCCCCCCCCCCCCCCCCCCCCCCCCCCCCCCCCCCCCCCCCCCCCCCCCCCCCCCCCCCCCCCCCCCCCCCCCCCCCCCCCCCCCCCCCCCCCCCCCCCCCCCCCCCCCCCCCCCCCCCCCCCCCCCCCCCCCCCCCCCCCCCCCCCCCCCCCCCCCCCCCCCCCCCCCCCCCCCCCCCCCCCCCCCCCCCCCCCCCCCCCCCCCCCCCCCCCCCCCCCCCCCCCCCCCCCCCCCCCCCCCCCCCCCCCCCCCCCCCCCCCCCCCCCCCCCCCCCCCCCCCCCCCCCCCCCCCCCCCCCCCCCCCCCCCCCCCCCCCCCCCCCCCCCCCCCCCCCCCCCCCCCCCCCCCCCCCCCCCCCCCCCCCCCCCCCCCCCCCCCCCCCCCCCCCCCCCCCCCCCCCCCCCCCCCCCCCCCCCCCCCCCCCCCCCCCCCCCCCCCCCCCCCCCCCCCCCCCCCCCCCCCCCCCCCCCCCCCCCCCCCCCCCCCCCCCCCCCCCCCCCCCCCCCCCCCCCCCCCCCCCCCCCCCCCCCCCCCCCCCCCCCCCCCCCCCCCCCCCCCCCCCCCCCCCCCCCCCCCCCCCCCCCCCCCCCCCCCCCCCCCCCCCCCCCCCCCCCCCCCCCCCCCCCCCCCCCCCCCCCCCCCCCCCCCCCCCCCCCCCCCCCCCCCCCCCCCCCCCCCCCCCCCCCCCCCCCCCCCCCCCCCCCCCCCCCCCCCCCCCCCCCCCCCCCCCCCCCCCCCCCCCCCCCCCCCCCCCCCCCCCNCTCTCTCTCTCTCTCTCTCTCTCTCTCTCTCTCTCTCTCTTCCCTCCTTCCATCTCCCACTCCCCCCCTCCCTCTCCCTCAACCTCTCCCTTTCCCTCTCTCTACACCACCGAGTGCAATCATGTCATCCGGTACGAGCTTGGGAGGCAGAGCAGGATTTAGCGCGCTGGCTGGCCGGATGCGCAGAGGAGAGGGCCGGGTGAGCATGGCGGGTTTCGGGTTTGGACAAGGGCTAGGGTGCTCTTCTTACAGGTGCTTGGGCGACGGCCTTGAGCATCAGAAGAGCCCCCCCCAGGTCCACCACCAAGCCCAGCAGCCAGGTGCCATTGGACACGTACGCGTACAGCACCTGCCCACCCGCTCATCATCCAGTCGCCGTCGCCCCGGTGCTGCCGACCCCTCAGTGCAAAGCCTGCGCCCCCCGACTCTCTAGTATCTGCTGCATGGATTCGGTCGGGAGAGCCGACTGCAGGGTTGCGCCGAGATCTGTTGCTGTGTGCCTTATGCAAGAGGCCTGCGTCCTCAAGCAGTGAAGTGCATCATGCGCACGGACGAGAGCGAGCGCTGATAAGAAGCACTCGCTTTAAAAGCATGCGCTGGGGATGCAAAGTGCAGGGAGACAGCAGGCTTGCGAGGGTCTGCCAAGTGGCAGCTGGCTGGCCCGACTCAACTGGCCGGCCTTACGATGCACAGGAAGGTTACTTGACAAGAAGGTGAGTGCATGGCCGTCAGATTCCAGCGATCGCCACAACCAAGTACCACTGTCCTCAGTGCACAAGGCTGAGAGGAGAGGAGAGAACATTCTCCTCTTGCCGCCAAAACATGTGGCCACACCCCCGCTCACCTTGCGGTCAAAGCAGAGTCGGGGTAAGCCTCTGGTGCCCTTCTTCTGCAGGACTTTACCAATGTTGTTCCCTGCAGCTGCCACCACTGTAAGCACGACTGCCTCCCACATATGTCCTGTATGCCCTCCAACTAGTATCAAATATGTCTTCAGGAGGAGTTAGTTATGGCTGGCGCCTTCTTAAGGACACTCTAATACGGGCCAAGGAGAGCACCAGCTGAGACGTGCTCTTCCAGATGCCTCGAATATGTGAAATTCATAAATGCCAAGGAGGAGCACGTACAACTTGCCACACCATTATAGATGCGGGTTGGACCAGGCAACACGCCTTCTACTTATAGCTTCAACGACAAGGACGGACCTGTTAATCCTCATCTGTCCTCATTCTCAATAAATGTAATTGACCGTGGAAAAGTTTTTGCCACCACCCAGCTCTCCGCGTTCATTACCTCAGTATGACACCATTTGAGACGAAGGCAAACATCATCACACAACAATAACAAAGACTTGTGTCCGTTCGTGCATTCCTGTCGTGAAGGGGTGTAGAGTGACCAACGGTTATCGATTATCTTGGACCTCTCAACGCGCCTTTCTTTGTACCTTACTAAGACTGGTCGGTATCAACTGTATGTGCGCTTTTTTCAATCTCGATAAAGATTGGGTTATAACTTATATCCTACAAATATATCGTAAACTATGATATGCAGGTCAAATAGGAATCACGAAGGTGTGAGGCTTGAGCCTCGAGGGCTGATGGGCTCGCAGATCAACAGGTCGACGTCACGTGTCCGTACACAACAGTTTCCCGCAACTCTGTCCCGTCCACTTAGCTCACTCCACCTTCACCCTAGTTGTATCCTAGTCCCCTCATGTAGGCTGGTGAAGGCACCGTTCACGTTGGTTCACGTGTCATTCACATTTTGGTCGACCTTGACGGAATGGGCATCGGGCCCAATTAAACCAGTTCAACCTTGTTCAACCCAGTTCAACCGGTTTCGAGAGCAGTCGAGGGTGGCAGGTCCAACGAAAAGTGATAGCTGAAGGCAGCTGAAGGATACGCGATACATAAGAAGCGTAGATTTGGAATATTCGAGCTATCTCTGTAATGTGCTCTGAGCCATCGTCAGCCATCATGGCCACATGAGCAACATGAAAAGACATCAATACAACATTTCTGATTGGTGCCAAAGTGGTGCTACTCTACATAGGAAGGGATATATGTAGTTATATGTAGTCCTCTTCCGGCCAGTTGCTTGGTGCCGCTAGTGTCAGCTTGTGTAGTGTTGTACTGTGCTGTAACAGTGCAGAACTGCTGTAAGAATGTCGGATAGGGTCCACCTCAGCAAGGTCCTACGAGTTCATCGCAGACCTCTCAAATCATCTCTCTTCTTCTCAGGTCTGCAAGCTACCGTTTTTAGACACCTTTTAAACATTTGTTGTTGCTTCTAAGCCGTTCTGTGCTTATTAACTTCAGTCTATGTATGATTGAGCAACACTCTATGCAGCGGTAGGCTCAACTCGGGTTGTCCTTTTTCCACCTGCGCCAAATGCTGTGTGAAAGCGAAGGAGCTCAGTAGCTGCATTTCGTTTTGGAAATGCTGTCGCCCATGACCATGAACAGGGGCTGGTCTTAGTCACCAGGTTTTGGCTCATGAGAACGACTGGTTGTGTACACACGCTCAGCGTGCTTGAACCGCCCTTTGACCATGTTCAAATCACCCAAGCATGATGTATGTAATTGTCTGCTCCTTTGAGCTGGAAGCTTGGTCGTAAGGCCTGCCAGTCCCTAAAGGATCTCCATGGCTAAGGAGCTTGCGATACCACCTATCAATTTCTCCATGGTAGACCATGGCATCTATCGATCAGGGTACCCAAACCCGAAAAACATACCATTCTTGCAAATGCTGAAACTTCGCACCATTGTGTAGGTCTCTCTTCTATCCCCCCTTATACCTGCTATTGTCACAATGGTACATACTTTAAGACAACAAATCACAGTTATGAACTATGTGTATCCGAGTTTCTTTGTGCTTCTTTCCATTAGATCCAATTCAGCCTTCAAAAGTAGGGGAGTTCCCTTTTTTATTCATGTATAGATAATCACCAGCAAGTAGATTGCAGGTCATCACTTCTTCAGTGAATAAGTCATGCACTTAAGACGTCACCTTGTGTATATGCCTGCAGGTTAGTGTTATATTCGGGTGGTAGCATTCTTTGTAGCAATCAGCAATACATTTCTCGTCACCATTTCCGGTCGTGGCTCCAATTAGTAGTCCAATTGCTGACAGCTTTAGGTGTGTATGGCTCAGGTACTTGTGCCATGAACCTTATGGAAGTGCGGATAGCGAGTTTGTGAAGGAGAACAACATCTCCTTGCATCAGTTTGGCATGGAGGGTAACAAGGTCAGTTCTGAGGATATGCACTTGAAAAAAACTTGCTTGGCACTGGGGCTCTGGTAGAGAATAGGTGTGGCTCTGGTAGATGGTAGGAGAGGAACGGCCAAGCAAACTGGCACATTGCACATGTATTCAGACTCCAAGAGTAAAAGAAAAGTAGCTAACAGAATTTTACTTGCTATGAAGCTGACAGAGCCAGGCAGTGGGTGCGTCAGACATGAATGGAAGATGTTCAGCAAGGGAGCTTCAATGTTCTGGGTGTCGGTATTTCAGTATTGCTGTCAAACTTTAAATCTCAGTATTGTTGTACAGTGCTAGTTGGGCCTGTGCTGGCAAGTTGTTGGATCAGATGCTGAAGGGAGAAAGTCTTGTTTGTTCTCTCTTGTGTGTTTGCAGCCAGAGCCATATGTTGAGATTCCGGACCAAGTCATGAAAGCTGCCCTTTCTGTTGTGCTCGGTACGTGTGACCTGCCGTGCCACTACGCTCTTGCTTGGGGTTACTCCCCTAAATCCCACTCGGCTGTCCAACTTGAGATTTAGTAGAAGCTTTGATCAGAAAGCCTGGATGTTAGGGCTGGGAGCGACAATGAACAGTGGAACAGGACTCTAGGTAGGGTTTATCTTCACTGCAGAGTGTCTCCTGATTCCAGTCATCTTTCATTGGACATGGCTGGCCTCTAAACAGTTCACTCCAATAAACTCTACATGCCACTATCGATTAATCACGCAAGTAGCTCGTGCATGCCACAGCGCACTGCGCTAGTCTAAATGGCCTAGGATGTGCATCGTCATTAGTCATTACTGCACCATTGTGCCCCTTTGACAATCTCCTTTCGCACCTGCTACCATGCACTGCTCAGAATTGGGAACCCTTTTGAGAAATGTGGGGGATGCAGATGTGAAGAATCATCCTCTCCTCATCCACTGCAGGAAAGGCAAGGTGAGCCAACAACAGTGCCGGACTATTGTGGGTAGCGGAGGCTTTAAGTGCAAGCAATGCTTGACGTGTGCTTGTCCTCACCTTTCTACCTGCTGCCTCGGGGTTTTCCGAGCTGGTGCCGCATCCTCTGTGATCGACTCGCGGGGGGAGAGTTAACTCAATTGAACCTCATCGGGCCTTAAGTTGGGCGCAGAAACAACTTACGTGCATTTGTCTTAGAAGAGGGGGACCAGACATGGCACGGTCCTGCGTGCGCACTTGACTTCCTGTATTTCAGCTTTGCATGCTAATGGGGTCCTCCACTGAGAGGCTCAAGGCCTCTATGCGCATAAATGGCTCTCACCCCACCCAGAGCTGCCACCTGGTGTAATACCGTCCTGCTTCAGCACCGTCACTGATCAGGAGGGCACGCAAGCTTCAGGAAAATCTTTCCATAGCCTGTGAGGGGCAGGTTGATTGAATGCCAAGGAGGTCCTAACAAGCACAAGTGGGATCAAAATCGGGTGGGCGTGGCCTGCTGTGAGCAGCACAGGACCGGCTGCCTGGTGGGCTGCTTGAGGAAGGTGCAGCGGTGGTCCCTCACTTCCATATTTGACGAGTACCGCCACTTTGCAGGCTCCAAGGAGCGGATACTTGACCTGCAGTTCATCGAGCTCTTTGACACCTCGAGCCTTAGGAGAAATTTCAGCGGGAGGCCCCTCTTGCTCACTTTTAGGCAAGATGAGAATGATCAGGCCGAGGTACAAGGAGGCTGACAAACAAGCGCTATGTACATTCACTGAATTTGTTGCTGATGATTAATGTCCGAGGACGCGCACACTTGGACAATCTTTCCAAGACCAGCTTGAGTGAATGTGTATTGTGTCGAATAAGTGCCCAAGAGGGCTGGTTGGGATATTTAAGTAATAGGTATGTAGTCATTGTCAAAGCCTGCAAAAGGTCTACGGCAGGGAAATGATTCTGTGCCGGGGCGAGGTAGTAGCGTACAGCCCTTTTTTGACTTGTCTTGAGAGGACAGCAGAACTGGTTCGATGGTTTGAAGCAGGCGTTATGCTATGGAAGTGATAAGAGGATGTCATACATCAGTAAGTGTCCACACCCCATGTATTTGGTATTGTTTGCTAACACGTGAGCTAGCTATCATTAACTCACCAAGAGGTCGTGGAGCATGGCAAAACTTGGCATATATAGACAAGGAAAGGTGCGAGCAATAATTGATGAGCTTTCTCATGGCTTCTGCTGACAGTCTGAATAGGCAGATGCATATATGGTGAAATCACCCTCAATTTCCTCCAATCACAAGGGCACGATGGGAGAGCTGAAGCTGGAAAAGTTACTCAAGTGCGGGAAGCTATATTACAACAGACTGAAGCACCTTCGTACTCAAAGATGTACAATAGGTCATCTATACCTCCAAGAGTACCAAGAGGCATGGTAGTGTGATAGATACATGTCTATCACAAACTAAGAAAGACGCTCATACTGCACAATCCCACCACCTCCATTGCCCCTTTGCTCCTTCCCAAGCGCTCAGATGGCCTCCGAACTGCCGCTGCCGCTGACATCCTTCTCCTTCTTTGGCGTCGCCTCCTTGGGCAGAAGCCGATGGAGAAAGTGATTCTTCACTTGGTCCACTCTGAGATGCTTGACCCACCGGTACGCTTCCGACCACAGGGGCGGCACCTTGTACGACCCCTGGCGGCCCCGTATGTGGCCCATGCAGTTGAAGTGCACAACGCGCCAGCACGTGCCGTTCACCTCCTGCCCGCGGGCCCCGAGCCCCAGGAAGGGCACGGGCTTGGTGCAGCCGCTGACGTTCCACATGCGCGGCAGCACGCGGCACGCGCCCTTGTACTGCTTGCACAGCCACATGAAGAGCCACTGGTCGCCGTCCTCCACGTAGTCGTCCAGGCTCTTGGGCTTCCTCCCGTTGAGGGCCTTGAGGATCATCTGCGCCTCCTCCGCCAGCCGGCGCCGCATGTCATGTCGCACACGTCACAAATGTCACGTAGACGTCAGCAGCTTGCAAACCCCTCGTTGCTGCTCCGCTGGGACTGAGGGGGGCGTACAGACAAGGAGGTATGCCTCCTCTGGCTTCCAGCTTTTTTCGATTCTACATGTCGTCATCTAGATATAAGGGCTGGCTTTGCGCACGAGCATGCACGTAGCCGCACGTGAAACACTTGCATGCACGCGAAATCCCAAAAGCTCTGTGGCAGCAGCCAGAGACACAGCACGGCAAGAACTTCACAAGCAGGTGACACTTGCAGCCGGGCCAGATGCACGTTGCCCACAAAAGCGCTCCCCCTCGTTCCCAGAGATGGGACACAACTGAGAGAGCAAGCCACACAGCTCACAGACACCCCCAATCCGTCTCCCCCCC
>WELA01012911.1:9357-20257 GCA_009602735.1 Mesotaenium endlicherianum | reverse complement strand
GAGAGAGAGAGAGAGAGAGAGAGAGAGAGAGAGAGAGAGAGAGAGAAGTGCAGTGCCAAGGAGAGGAGTATGCAACTGATGATGAATAGGGAGATGCGCGGGTAATGGAGAGGGGAGGTGAGGGGAGGCGAGGGTAGATGGGAAGGGAGGGGAGGGGAGGGCCGACCTGCGCCTGGAGGTGCGCCTGAAGAGCCGGCACATACTCTCGCAAGCACCTGCACATGTATGAACAATATTGGTTACATTACACATGTATATAGAGAATATGTACATACACATATATTTACGTATATGTGTATATGTATACACACATATGTATAACCACAAATGCTTATGTGAATATGCACATTTCTATAAATACGTATATACAAGACATGTTTCCACGTACATATGAGTCATCGTGCGCCTGTGTGGGTACATGTCATTTGTGTACAAACATATCAACGCATCATGAAAGAGACCCGCGGCGGTGCGACAAGCCAGTCCCGCAACAAGGCCTCCTCAATCTGCGAGCAGCACGCGACAGCTGGCAGGAGGAGGAGAGCGAGCAGTGTCGCACAGCGAGGGACAGAAGCCAGGAGGGCTTTTCAAAAAACACATGCAACGGGAACTTGCCTAACCCCAAAACCCTAACCCTCGATTCCCTACGCCGTGGCAAATAGAATAGCCACGAGGGTATCTTGAACACTTGCTACAGAGTTAGCCTAAAACCTACACCCGACTCCCTCAAAATCTAGACCCCAAACCTGACAGACTAAACCTCAACCCTAAAAACGCAGGGAAGCCATGAGAGCAATAACCTGAACACAATTCAAACGCAGGCAGTCCAGGGGTAGCCAAAGCTGTGCTGCCGAGCATCCAGCAGGCACGCCACATGGCACAAAGAGCAGCAAGTGGAGAACGGGGGATCCTTGTTCCCAGCGCCCGGGCCGGAGACCCCCAAGAAATGCCCCCTCTTTCTCTCTCTCCCTCCCGTCCCAAAACCAGGATACTTTGTTAACTGCAAGGCCCGATGGCCAAGTATGCTGGCAGCCTGCAGAAGGTCGACAGAGGCAGAGACTCTCTACATGCAGCTCAAGCTTCACGGTATGACTTCAAACGGATCGTAAAGGGCAGCATGGAGACCCGTCTGTCAGCACTTGGAAACAGAGGGAAGCAGAGGAGAAATAGCCTTGTGTTATCGGAGTATCATATAGTTGTTACGTACCTCTTGGACAACTTGGGGCCCGAGGGAACGAAAAACACCACGAACACAATCAGTGTCAAAAGAATGTAGGATCGCTTCCTTTTCCACCATGCTATCCTTCTACGTGCATTCACAGAAGCCTCCGAAGGACCTGATGAAGACTTCCCCATCCTTCGTAGTTTCGGTTGGTTATAACTAAGTAAATGAATACGCTGCTGAAAGCTACATGACTAGATGGTGCACTATTGGCGAATTTTAGGAACCACTTAAGTTGAATTTGACCTCAGAGGAACTGAACTCAAACTTTCTGTCTTTGGTTAAGGCGAGACAATGATGCAGCAGTAAACTTCGAGGTTGAAAAAACAATAGACGCTACAACGCAGTGCAGTGAAGTGGAAGCTCTATTATGCATGTCAGTTGTTGAGTACTGAAATACGTGAAGTTACAAATATACTGTGGATGTACTTTCTGTTAAAAGCCTGAAAAGCTTTAAATTTGCGGGAAGTTTTCATCTGAGATGAGTAGGTGGGGGACAAAGCTCCCTTTTGGGTCTCGTACTGGAACCAAGTCATACACGCTGTATGAACCAGCATCTTGTACGGACACCTAGCTGCTGGTCGACTATTTCTTCTCTTTCCAACATTTCGAGATGGACCAGTCTGGAGCAAAGTGATGTTTACGAATGAATTTCGCGAACTTTGGCCGCCTCAGTCCACATCTCATGGCAACGTCCATCAACACCCGCTCGCATAAGCCGGAAACGAAGAATTCTAAAGCGGCAAATTGGGAACATTGTCTTCACTTTTCAAATTCAAATTCAAATTTAAAATCTCATTAGACTCGCTGGGAACCCGTCGACAACTTGTGTAAGCGAGCTATAAAAAACGGCAATGGTAGTTACCCCGCCAAACTGGCGGTATTGTTGACCGAAAGCTGGCGGTTGATACCGCGCGGCGCAGCGATGTGTCTTACAAACGCTTGAAACCGCGTGCTTGCACATTTGAAACCAGGCAACATAGAGTCCATCGATGGGAAGCTTTCACTGCAGCCATCGTGAAATTTTATCTTTGCGGAGTAAAGTTGCAGCTGTCCTGGAAAAGTTTATGGCCCTTTCCTCTGAGATTAAATATGTTCCAAAAAGGTTGCTGCAGCAAACTTGGTTCGGCAGCCCTCTTCGTGTTACGACCAGAGCTGGTCGCAGGCATCGTGATTCCAAGCGAACCTACATCTCTTGTCGCCCACAGGTTCGGAGTCTGCCCCCCCCGCAATCTCACGCACCATATTTCGTTCAGTATTTCATTTAATTCATTTGAGTCCTTGAGATACTTCCGCTCTGTAATATAAATCTTTCATGCGGTCATGGGTTGGCCTCATTGGTTCGCCGCCGTGGAACACTGGTGGTCGTGATTGCACGCGTAATTGAAAGCTTTGGCGGCAATTGTGTGGAAAAGTGTGTGCTTGACGGAAACGCCATGTCCTGCACTTGCAGTTAACTTAGGTGGATGCCCAGTGGATGTCCAACTTCCATTGGAGGCATTCTGGAACAGAGAGTCATATTTACTGTGTTCCTTCAAGGGTCATTGCTCAGTAGGTACTCTTAACGAGTTTGTACGCCTGATTTTTTTCCCCTCGAAATCCTGGCGTCCTGAGTCTTCATGTTACTCTGTATCTTGGGTATATCTGGTCGTGGTGATAGTAATATAAGCTTCAGTTCCTCCAGCCATGGCTCGGTCGTCGGACTTTCAACCAGCAGCCAAGTCAGCTAGAATGGACCATCTAGGAGTAGAGATTTTGACTCAAATCATTCAGAAAAGCAGGTTAAGTACACCGGAACTATGTGCTTTGGCGATACTTAATCGAGAATGGAAAGAAGCATGTTCATCTCCTTGTCTGTGGAGAGAGCTTGACCTTAAGGCTCCTCAGCTAACTGAAACAGCACTTCGGCAACTTTCTCCACGTTGTTCTGGCTTAAGGGAATTACAGATATCGCGGGATCCATGCCATCCAAGGGCCTTAGAAATATCTTACAGGTGATAAGTCAGAAGCAGAACGTGTTACCATATCTTTTCACGTCCTTTTGATTTGCACCTTCCAACCTTGAAGCAGCAAAGTAGCAATTTAGGTCATTTGAGTTCTGTATTAAAAATGTTGCTGATTACTGGTGCATGATGCGCAGTTCGTCCTGGTTGGAGGGGTTAACCACCATACTCATTGCCAGCAGAATAAGCTTAAGAAAGCTTGTACTAGCGACTGGATGTTCTACATATTGCAAAGACTACAGGAGTTCTCTCTTTTATTCTCAACTTATGTTGCGAGTTGCAGAGCATTCGAAGTAAGTTCTTTTGTGACCTAGCCTCCCTAATTATTGAGAAAGTGTCAACAAGTTATTAAGGAAAGTGCATGTTGTAAGAAACCCTTGGTCATGCCCACTTTTCTTGTTCCAGGCAACACCTTGTGTAATGTTCCTACCATTTTGCCCTGCAGAACATTGGAAAGTATCGAGATGTACTACAACGCTGGCAAGTATGGAGTAAGAAGTGAGATACCACGCTGGATAACGAAGGTCATAGAGGGCTGCCCTTCAATCAAGCATTTTTCATTCTGGACTCCAGCAGATTGTGATGGCCTGGAAGACAAGTATCTGGAGCTCATGGTGAAAACTTGGCCCGATTTGACAACTGCAGAAGTTACTGGCAATGATATTACTCTGGAAGGTTAGCCACTATATTCCTTCTTGTATGTGTGTATCATCATTCTTTTAGTACATCCTCATACGGTGCAAGCAAAAGGATCACTAGCCATGCATGCCACATAGAGACATAATCTTTTGGCCCTTTATTCTAATATGCTGGGCCTGGTCGCTTGAAGCCAAGATAGACCAAATATTAAGCAACACACCATGCACGTATCTCAATCAAAATATCATCGATACTGTTTTTTTTATCAGAGGTCACTCTTAAAATAAAACACCAAGTAGCCCCCCTTTGTCATTTAAGGGTGAGAATAGTGAGCTATAAGCTTTGCAAACCCAAGTGTAAGAGCAAGGCACTTGTATTCAAGTCTAGTGGCCCTTCATCTAGCTACACAAGGGAAACGGTTGCAGCCGCAACTTAGCACACTTGCCCAATCCTACACATTCAGCCATGACGAACATACTCCGCAAGTTCGCCAACAGACTACTACATATCGGCAAACCATTGGATGATTTTAGGAGTTTGCCAAGCACTAAGGATCGTCTTTGGTTGCAGAATAGGTAGGATGTCTCTCCACGTGGGTTGTTCTCACCAAGAACCACGTTAACTGTTGTATGAACTAGTTTGCACTCTGGTGTCAGTCTCTTGGACCTCATACGGCATGTAGAGAAACTCTGACTGACACCCTAGAGAGATCTGACTGGCAGTAATTCGACTTGGGCTTTCATCTGTTGGAAGTTATCCTTGCCAAAGTTCTCACCGGTACTTCATATGTTGCGACTATACTTGCGGCCCGTGGTACCGATAGTGTTCAGATGTTTGATTACTAGGGTCACTATAGTTTGCAATCTGAGGTTTGAGACATGCAACCTTAAAACTCTGTTTTTCCACCACGTTGCTAGACTGGGCATGTGCAGCATGAAAATATCATATGAAGAGCAGCAGATGAATGACGAAGTTTAAAAGGTGAGGATATTGACCAACTCTGATTGTGCATCTTTTTGCAGGCATCATAGCATTGCGTCACAGTCCCAAATTGAAGAGGTTGCAGGTGCGGTATGGCACTTTGGGGCCAAGGAAAAGGCCTCTCAAGATGAAGGACCTCGAGGCAGCTGAGATCTATTACTGCAACACGGCACCATCTCAAGACAGCCCCTTGGAGGAGCTTGAGCTTTACTCCACTAATTGCGACTATCTGGACCTGCAAATTCTTACTCTGCAATTCAAGAACCTTGCCACCATTAGGATTGTCGAGGTGGATGATGAAGATCCAGATTCACAGGGGTCTCCCAGAATGGAGGACATGCATGGGCGAGCTGCGAATCGAGAAGCCAGAGGCCACACTTATCAATCGCTTCTGTCCGCTTGCTTGGAGGACCCCAAATTGTCCCGTCTTGTCAGTTTTTGTTCCTTCTGATGCTTATATTGATCATGTGGTGGGAAACTTAAACATAGACCGAGCACTTGTACATACTGCAGCTAGACGGGTATATTCTAGTGGGAATTGAGCAAAATTGCCACGCATCTGCACGTTGGGGAGCATGGGTAAGGCATTAGACAAAAATATCACTAGATGAGTAAAAAATGGCTGTGGCATCCACTCCTGATTGTAGAAAATTTAGGTCTTCCCTCAGCGCTTTGGTGTTAATTAGAGGCCAATTTAATTTTATGCTGTTCCTAGTTTGCGCATAAGTTACCTGCTCATCATGTTGACCAGAGTTGACATAGAGTGAATAAAGTTGGTGCTTCTGTATGGCTGTTGCAACATAGGCTTTCTCTTTGTTCTAACAAATGTGGGACATGTAAATGGCGCTAATGAACACTCGACTCAGCTTAAGAAACCGAAACTGAAGTGTCCAATCTGCGACTACTTAAATCAGGTGAACACTCGACTCAGCTTAAAAACCGAAACTGAAGTGTCCAATCTGTGACTGCTTAAATCAGCGCATCTGCTTGTCTTGATGATACTATGTATCGCCAGCACACCAGTCTATATACCCAAGGTAATAGCTTCTGCACCGGCTGAGGAATGAGTCTTGAAGGC
The DNA here is from genome assembly GCA_009602735.1 of Mesotaenium endlicherianum. Taxonomy (NCBI): domain Eukaryota; kingdom Viridiplantae; phylum Streptophyta; class Zygnematophyceae; order Zygnematales; family Mesotaeniaceae; genus Mesotaenium; species Mesotaenium endlicherianum. Next base: position 14,334 of record WELA01012911.1, on the reverse strand, counting down.
AATGCTCTAGTAGCTGTTTATAATACCGGCTACAGCAGAGTATGTGCCAGTCACAGCAAAAACTGTACCTATGACTACAAAAGTTGCGCAGGCGGCACGTTCCAACTTGGATAACTTGCCATGCATAATGCGCAAGTAGCAGGCGCATGGGAGGATAACTGAGATGGTCAGACTAAGGAAGGAGCCTATGAAGGCCATAACGTAGCCGAAGAAGGGCACATTGAGAGCCACAAACACACCGCTCGCTACTAGCAGAGTCCTTATCAGAGTCCCTGCAGCAAGGTACTTCCAGCTCCGAGGGTTCCAGGCGGCAGGCAGAAGCTCTTCGAGAGCAAGGGCCACAGGATTCAGCGTGATAGCGTACTTTGTGAACGGGTTAACCACCGTGGTCCACACCGCGACCTTCGAGGCCACCAGGTGCTTTGGCAGATTGAGAGTAATCTGACTCTGGATATCATCTCCATACATAAGATACCCTATGGTGGCCACGCCTCCATACAGGATCGTGCAAGCTATGAAGGCCACGGCTAGCACCTGGGAGCGCACCCGGCAAGCACCACAGAGCGACAGGCGTGGTTAAGACAACAAATTATCTGCGAGGAGAGTTGTGCAAGTTTACAGGTCTATGCACTCAAAACGAAGGAAGAATCAAAGGAAGGGCCCAGGTGATGCAACTCGCACTCCTTGACACACAAGCCGGCCCTTTGAGCCGGTTTTTTGCGCCCTTTGTTCTCAGTATGTATGGACACCTGCGTAATAAATATCCCTCTTCAACACGAAAGCGGTCGGGACCTCCCGGCTGAGCATGCCCCAAAACAGGGAAGCTGAGGCGGACTTGCTGCATGGCCTTGTTGACGACCATCAGCCCCGTTGCACCAGATCCCCAAACATCAGGGGCTGCAGCAGACTGTGTCTGTGTCTATGCCTCGTCACTGTTTTCATTAAACCTCTTCACATACACGCGTACGCACGCGCACAACACACGCACATGCATACAGGCTGCAACGTCTTTCTCTTTGCAACCGAAAAAGTCACCAAAGTCCAAAACATTTCCAGCTGCACGCCGCACCTCTCCACACAACTTCCATCCCTCATCTGTCTTCCTACAAGCAGCCCGCTTGATACTCACCACGTTACCCCCCAGCCTCCTCCCCCCTCCCAAACAAAAGAAGAGGTAAAAAAAAACGACCCCCCCACCCCTTCCTCACCCACAGACAAGAGAAGGCACAGGGAGAGAAGGAAACTCGGCCCGCAAATTTGCTCTGCGCACCGTCCTGCCTGCGCAGCCAAAGTGCTCCTCCACTTTGGAAGGCCACAGGGAGCACAGGCAGGCACGCGGGCAGGCAGCCAGACAGGGAGAGAGCATAGAGACTGGCAAGGCAGGCAGGCAGGCAGGCAGGCAGGCGCCCGTGAGCCACAGATGGAGATGATGGGGCCTGCCTCGCTCCAGGCGGGGGGCCTCGCGTGCATGAAGAGCAAGAGGATCAAGAGACGATGGGCCTCACCACGTTGAAGTGCTGGGGCTTCTTCATGGAGGCGTAGATGCTGGGGAACACGGCGTGGCCCGAGAAGCAAAAGCCGTACAGCCCCACGGCGGCGGGCAGGCCCGCCAGGTGGCTCAGCGAGCCCGCGTGGTGGAAGCCCACGCCGCCGTACGCGCCGACCCACCAGACGCCGCCCGTCACGACGAGCGAGGCGACGACGCCGAAGAAGGACACGTAGGCGAGCATGCCGAGGTCCCGCAGCCACACGGTGGGCAGCACGCACAGCGCCGCCAGCAGCACGAACGCCTGGTGCGCCGAGAGCGTGCCGAGCGGCCCCAGCGCCACGCGCGCACCCGGGTACAGGCTCGACAAGTTGTCGCCCTCCAGGATCAGCAGCTCCACCGTGACCAGGTAGAGCTCGCCGTAGAGCAGCACCGCGATCACCCAGCGGCCCACGCGCCCAAACGCGGCCTCGCCTATGTCGGGGTACGTGTACACGCCGGGGCGGTGCTCCAGGCAGTTGCGCAGCAGGATGCCCGTGTAGAAGCTGATGCCCGCGAACAGCAGCAGCACCAGCAGGCCCAGCCAGCCCGCCTGCGCCGCCGCGTACGGCGTCGACAGGATGCCCACGCCTGCACACAGAAGCACGCACGCACGAACGACAGCATGCACGCACGCACGCATGCACGCACGCATGCGCGCACGCACGCAGGAGCGCACGGTGAGGGGCCCGGGAAACTGTGCAGTTTGAGTGCGGAGAAGCGGCTTGAAGGCGGGAGGAGGAGCTCAGCCGCCCGCGGGGGGGCCACTGGCTCTCAGCCACGCCGCTAGCTGGCCACAGGGCCTGGAGGTGAGAGGGGGACGGGGAGGGGGAGCAGCTGAGACGAGAAGGACTTGGGCTGAAGGTGAGAGTCGGAGGCGAAGGCTCAACTCCCCACATGCATCGCCTGTTGCCAGGCGGGGCCTCGGCCACAGGCCTCGCAGCCATGGTTTGTGTATTTTGTGGGTTGAGCCATCAAAAAACGAGGGGCGGGGGGGGCCGGAGGGGTGAGGACGGGAAGCTCCTCCAGGAAAAGGAGCGTTTCAAGTGTGGGCTTCTGCGGAGAAACGGTTGCATACCCAGTGACAGATGGCAACTCTGCATGCAGTGTGCCCATGCCACAGACTAGCTGCTGCCGCCCCCCGCTCAGCTCACCAGGAGGCCAGGGCCGGCGCATCCTCCCTAGTCAATTGCAGCGCAGCGCACCAGCCGGGCTTGAAGCAAGCCGCACATCTCCAGACCTCTCCTCTCCCCTCCCCCCCCCCCGCCCCCCCGCTCCCCGGGGCCACAGCCGAGCCCCCTCTCCNGGGGGGGGGGGGGTTGCTGGGCTTGTGGTCTGGCACAACCATATCTGCCTCAGCCGATACTGGGAGGCAGACCAAGGGGGGAAGGGCTGCTGTGGCGGCAAGAAGCTGGTGGGGCCATCCCCGGCCGTTGCAAAGGTAGCAAGAGAAGCACTCCATCAACACCAGCAGCATTCCTCCTTAGACACCCCTTCCTCCGCCCTTCCCTCCCCCTCTCCTCTTCCCTCTCCCTCTTTTGGGGCCCTCTCCCTCTCCCTCCTCTTCTGGGGTAGGAGTGTCGAGCGGCAATCAATCTGGCCAGCCAAGTAATCGCCGCCCCCATCCCTCCCCAACCCCCGCGTTTCTCTTGAATTGGTAGCGAGGATATGTCCTCTCAGCTTGCCACTTTAAGACCCTCCCCAGCTTTCTCGCGCTTGCTCGCTCGCTAGCTCACGCAGTGACCATTTTCTGCATCGAAGTGTCCAATGCAACTCACACTTCCGCAAGGAAGCTCCGTACACACGCGTGCGCGTGTGTGTACGCGTCTGCATGTGTGACTACGTGTATCTTGGACACATGCACACGTGCATAGATTTGAATATATACAGAGACAAACATAGGAGTATATACACATGAATGTTGTGTACTCGTGGGTTAGGCACATGCAAAGCCACATATGCCCATGTTCATGTGCATGCATACACATGTACACATACACCGGCTCCTAGCAAATATACACGTCTACAAAACAGGCAAATGGACAGCTGGCAGGGGGCTTACTTCTACGGCAGGCCATGACACAGAGACTCCAAAGCTAAGCTAAAAAAGCACAGCCACTCCTCTCCTCGGCGTCACGGAGCTGAGGGGGCCGTGAGGAGAGAAACCCCTCCCCTCCCCTCCCCTCCCCTCCCCTCCCCTGCCCTGCCCTCTCCTGCCCTGCCCTGCCCTCCTGCCCTCCCTTTAGCCCTTCCGCTTCCTCCTCACAGCGCCAGGCCAGAGCAAGAATCAGACGGAAAACACGCAGGACGTAATGCCAGCTCCTCAAGAGCGTTTGCTCGGGCAGCATTGCCTCCGCTTCATCCTGATTGACTCCAAAAATGTGGAGTCGGAATGAGCATGAAGAATCCAATACTTGCCCGGGAGGGGATTGAACTCGCTAGCAACCTCATGGATTGGGGCGTCTGCGCATGCATGCTGACTCCTGGCGGGGCTGCCGCAGTGAACCTCCGGGGGGGTTAGGGGTGGGTATAAATGCCACGGGGGCTCCAGTGGGGCATGGTTGCCAATAGGTGGCGCTCACATGCACGTTATTTTCACAATTTGGCTCAACTGGCTCTTGCAGGCCGAAGCAAGAGGGGGGGGGGGACAGGGAGGGGGGGGACAGGAGGGGAAGGCACAGCCAGCAACGCCTACACAGGGCCGCAGGCAACAGGGGCTAGTTAAGCTCGCGCAGTCCAGTCCCGCCGGGCTGACTGAGTGCGCAGGCCCACTACATCAAATTAATACACAATCATTTCACGTCACACAAGCCCAGTCACGCTTGAAGAAAAAAATCGGGGAATCGACGGCCCATCGCAGCTGAGTGGCAGGGCGAGGCGGCTCCGCGGCCTGCCGGACCTTGGGAGGCACCCGTCAGAGAGGACAAGAATCTGAGCTGCAGAGTGGGCGGCAGCGATGGGCCACATGAGAAGGCACGCGAAGGTCTCTCTCACACAATCACATGCACGCGCATACACACACACACACACACACACACACACACACACACACGCACGCACGCGCACGCACACGCACACGCACCCCAGAGGAGGGCTTGTGTGCTTTACGGGCTCTGATTTCGAGCACGAGAGAATGAGACAGCGCTGGTGCGTGCTCCTCCTGGGCTGCCCCACTCCCCCCTAATCACAGCCCGCTTGCCAGGGTCCACGTTCACTGCTCACGCCTCACTCACTCCTTCGACTCCCTCTGCTGGCAGCACCTACAAACTATGTACGCCGTCGCAACAATCAGCAAATCGTGGACTCTACTTCTTCTGCCGAGCCAATTTCGAGGTCCTTGGATGAGTTTGTTGGATGAGTTTATGCAGACACGCCAAAATTCACAAGTTTCTCTGTGACATAAGAGAAACAGACAAGTCATAGTATCAGCGCACCCCCTCCCCCCCCCCCCC
>WELA01012905.1:275482-295379 GCA_009602735.1 Mesotaenium endlicherianum | reverse complement strand
AGAAGGTCCACATCTTGGTGGATAGCGGAGCTCAAGGCAACTTCATTGCTGCAGATTTCGCCACCAAGCACGGTATTCCTATGCGAACTCTTGACCACGACGAGGAGATTATAATACCCGATGGATTCTCCTATACTACCCCTTCCAAGAAGACGTACCCCTTGGCACTCTCTATCAAGTCCTTCCAGGATTGGGTAGTGTTCTCCCCCATGCAATTGGGCAAGTACGACGTCATCCTAGGGACGCCTTGGTTGACCAAGCACAACCCCCAAGTTGATTGGAGGACCGGTACTATCAAGATCAAGAATGACATCACTTCAAGAATCTGTATTTTGCGCGCAATCCAGAATATCCAGACCCAAGACATCCAGAAGCCGGCACACGAGATACTATTGTCCGCCCTCCAACTCAAGAGACTTGTGAGGAAGGGACACGAGCTTCTTTTGGCCTTGATCACGCCAAAAGACATCAAGAAAGACATCGAGAGTCAAGAAGGCAGCCCCGTTCCCAAGGAGATACAAGAAGTCTTTGAGGACTACAAAGAAGTGTTCTCCCCGGAATTGCCCAAGGGCCTACCCCCCAAAAGATTCGTAGACCACAAGATAGAGTTGGAGCCCGGAAGCAAGCCCATCTCTCGGCCTACGTTCAAAATGTCATACACGGAGCTAGACGAAGTCAAGAAGCAAATCAAGGAGCTACTGGAGCATGGCTTCATTCGACCTAGCAAGTCGCCATTTGGAGCCCCGGTGCTATTTGTCAAGAAGAAAGATGGTACCTTGAGGATGTGTGTGGACTATCGCGCCCTCAACAAGATCACCATCAAGAATCGATACCCGCTGCCGCGCATGGATGAGCTCATGGACCGGCTGGTTGGAGCCAAGTACTTCACGAAGATTGACTTACGGAGCGGCTACCACCAGATTCGCATCGCAGAACCGGACATAGAGAAGACGGCATTCAGGACAAGATATGGACATTTTGAGTTCATGGTCCTGCCATTTGGACTCACCAACGCGCCAGCAACTTTCATGACTATGATGAACACCATATTTCAGCCCATGTTGGACAGATTTGTGGTGGTATTCATCGATGACATCCTTATCTACAGCAAGACCCTTGAAGAGCATGCGAGACACTTGAAAGAAGTCCTTGAAGTATTGAAGCAAAACAAGCTATTTGCGAAGGAGTCAAAGTGCGAGTTTGCCAAACAAGAAGTGGAGTTCCTAGGTCTCCACGTGACTGCTGATGGCATCAAGATGGACCCCAAGAAGACCACGGTGGTGGAGGAATGGCCAACCCCCACGACCAAGAAAGAACTCCAGTCATTCTTGGGATTTGCCAATTGGTACAGAAAATTCATCCAAGGCTTCTCGCACATAGCAGCCCCCCTGACAGATCTACTCAAGAAGGACAGGCTATATACATGGACCGAGAAAGAGGAAGAGGCATTTCAAGAGTTAAAGCGAAGATTGACCACATCCCCGGTGCTCACACTCCCAAGTCCAAACCCAGATTGGCCCTTCCACGTCATCACCGATGCATCTTCCTATGCAATAGGAGCAATCCTGCTTCAAGACCAAGGCAAGGGACTGCAGCCCATCGCCTACGAGTCAAGGAAGCTAAATCCAGCCGAGCAAAATTATACAACCACGGAGCGAGAGGCATTGGCGATTGTACATGCCTTGAAGGTTTGGCGCTGCTACGTTGAAGGACGCAAAGTACTGGTCACCACGGACCACGAGGCGTTAAAGCACCTCCAAACGCAGCCGTATCTCTCAAGGAGACAAGCAAGATGGAGCGGATACTTGCAACAATACAACATCACGATTCAGTACCAGCCCGGCAAGACAAACCCGGCTGACCCCCTCTCAAGACTGCAATTAAATGCAGTGATGGTATCCCTGAAGACAGATCTGGAAGCTCGATTTTCAGCCGCCTATGAAAGAGACCCTTACTACAAGAACGGAGAAGCAGCCTTGGACCCATGCAAGAAGCAAGAAGGCAATTATTGGGTGAGGCAAGATACGGGCCAGAGATGTGTTCCTAATGACTTAGACCTCCGGCTCTTGCTTCTACGAGAAGCACACGACAACCCTCTTGGAGGACACTTTGGAATCCTAAGGACCACGGGCGTTCTAGCTAGGACTTATTGTTGGCCAGGCATGTCTAAGCAAGTCAAGGAGTACTGCAGGAGCTGTGACACATGCCAAAGAATCAAGCCATCATCGCAAAAGGCGGGAGGACTCCTCCAACCACTACCAATCCCCGAAAGACAATGGACGGACATCTCAATGGACCTTATCGTGGACTTGCCCGTGACACCTCGAGGCCATAATGCAATACTCACGGTGGTGGACAGACTTACCAAGATGGCTCATTTTATTCCCACGACGACTAAGGCTACAGCACCACAACTTGCAAGACTCATCTTTGACAACATCTTCCGACTCCATGGACTACCATCAAGAATTGTGTCAGATAGAGATCCAAGATTCACAAGCCATTTCTGGAAAAATCTCTTCAAGAACTTGGGTACATCGCTGGATATGTCTACTGCCTACCACCCACAATCAGATGGGCAAACCGAGCGTATGAATCGTACCCTAAAGACCTCTCTAAAGGCCTACGTGTCTACCCTCGAGCAAGACTGGGACATGTACTTGACCCCCCTCGAGTTTGCCTACAACAACACTACGCAGGCCTCTACCCAAGAGTCCCCATTCTTCCTCAACTATGGCTTCCATCCGACCACGCCACTGAGCTTCACGGCTGGCCATGATGAAGTACCTGCAGCCACAGATTTTATGGAGACATTAGAAGCAGCCCTTACAGCAGCGAAGAAAGCTCTACAACACGCGCAAGATGCTCAAGCAAGAGTGGCGAACAGATCCAGAAGAGAAATTACGTACAGAGTGGGTGACAACGTGTTACTATCATCCAAGAACATTTCCCTGAACAACAGGCCTGCCGGCAGCAAGTTCTCTCCCAAGTATTTGGGACCCTTCAAGATTATCCAGCAAGTCAACCCCGTTGCTTTCAAGCTAGAACTTCCCCAGACTATGCACATCGACCCCGTATTCCACGCTTCCCTCTTCAAGCCATATGTGCAACCCGACAACAAGTTCCCAGGACGTGTGACAACCCCACCAGCCCCAACAATAGTGGATGATCATTTGGAGTACGAAGTGGAAGACATAGTGGCTATGAGAAATTTCAGGAGACAGCAGCAATACTTGATCAAGTGGAAAGGATATCCAGATTCGGAGAATAGTTGGGTGGCGGCGCACTACCTTGACAAAGTTCAGAGAAAGTTGAAGCGCTTCCATGCCGCCAACCCCCATCTTGGACCAGCCCCAAGTCTCTCTACTAGAAGCCCGAAGACTTCAGGGAGGCAGCCTGCCACCATCAAGAAGCAGCAGAAGACCCCTTGGAGGCAGCCTGCAAGAACAAGAAAGAGGAAAAATTGACATTAGACACTCTTCTCTTCTCGCAGTTTCTGGACAGAAAACTAAAACTGCTACTGGTAATAGGTCTCTGCATAATAAATTCTGAAAATTTACCTGGCTGTAGTCCATGAGTAGCCGGTCATTTAGAGTCCAAGTTTGCTCAATTTGGAGCACTGGTGAGAGAGATATGATGCTCTAAGTAGAAGGGGGTCAGGCTGCTGGCATTGTTAGGGCAGAATATGCCTTCTGACATTGTGCCCTCCCCTGAACTTGGAATGCTCTGAAACTCAAGACTCTGGTAGAACATCTTACAGCGCCCAGTTTGAGACTTAGTTTGCAGAATTTGGAGAAGTATAGAAGGACTTATGATTCTCAGAAGTTTCTGCACAGATTTGGAGGAGTGCCTACTCTCTCAGCTCTCAACGACACTCCAAAAATTAGAATGCTCTCAAATTTGGTGACCTGGTAGAGTTTTCCAACGCGGTCTGTCTGGCACTAGAAATTTTAGATTTGGAGCAGTTCTGTGGACGCTATGAATTTTTGAATTTGTGGCAGATTTTGGGCCAACTTGTACAATTTTGTTTATCATCAAGGAGTAGGCTAGCCAATGAGGTCACACCACCCACGACATTGCCTAGTCTACCTTACATGTGTAGCACCTGACTTGGCGCCTTTGACTAGTCCTCTTCACATGTGTGGCATCTGACTTGAAACTGTTGACTAGTTTGCTCCACATGTGTACGACCTGACTTGACGCGCCGAGACGTCGCTTTTTCTATGGGGGGGGTGATGTAGTGATTTGAGTTATTATACATTAGTTTGCATATATTTTAATTTTTTCAAATATATTTGAAGTAGTATGGTGTGGAGTCAAGTGTGAATAGGTACTCTAGTAACTTGGTTCATGTCCTTTGAACCTTCCAAGGCATTTTCGAAGTTAGAGGAAAGACCTAGAAGAACTCCATGTGGCAAAAGTCAGATGTGCCATTTTTAGGTCAAAAGGACATGTGTACATTATTCTAGAAAGAGGTGGCAAGTTTTGGGATGTGTTGGGTGCCAACACATCAACATACACCTTCCTAGAAATTACTTATGTAGCAAGTATATAAACAAGAGCTAGAACATAGAAAGACATTCGAGAATCACTCTTGTACTTGCCAAAATCCAGCAATATATTAACTTTCAAGAAGCCATCTCTCTTTCAAGAAGCTACCACTTGTGTTCAAAGATCCTTGTCTTGAATAGATAAACTATTCTGTTTTACTAAGTACTTTATCTATCTGTTTCACTACAGTCAGCTTCCTGGATCAAGTCAGTTTCTCATACTTTTTCTCAGCGAAATGACCAGAGACCTCGGATTTCAAGTCATACCTGAAGTATGCTATCCTATATCGTTCTGGCAAATCGGGCTGCTTCATCATGTTTTCTTGGAACTTTTGAGCAAACTCAGCAACTGAAGTGGTCTGCTTCAGTGTCAGGGAGATTATCGCATAGATAGCTTTCTCCAGCTCGTTGATGACATCAAACTTCTCATGCAACTTCTCGACAAACTCTACCCACGTAGGGTCACCGAGTTGCCGAGCCTTACGCTCTTCCTTCCAGTAAAGCCACCAGTCTGCGGCACTGCCTTTCAGTAGCGCACCGGTGTGCCTGACCTTCTCGTAATCTTGCAGTTCTGGGTAGTTCTCCAGCCACTGCTCAACATCCGCGAGAAACTTGATCAGGTAATATTTTCTGTTTCCCTCAGGATCATAGTCCTGGGGAGGTTTCGGCTTGGGCTTACTAGGCCCTCGGCCACCACCACTAGTGGTGTGAGACCCCAGTTGGTCTCTGTCCCGGAGTAGGGACATTATGATTCTTTTGTCCTCCTGCTGGGACTGATACATGGTCGCCATTTGCGACTGCATCTGAACGAACAATGCTCCCAAGTCTACATTCTGGGGTGGTAGATTAGCAAATGCAGCAGCAGCATTGGCATCTACTCGCTGAGTAGTGTCCTCAACAATCCCTCTCGCTCCTGCAGCAGCAATTCCTGCCGCATTCAGCCGGTCACGTATTTGACCTAGGGGTACATTGAGTTGTACCGCAGGAGGTGGGTTCGGAAAATTGGCCCTTGATGCCATAAGTCNTGCCATAAGTTCCTCGACAGTGCGCTCGTCAGCTGGCTGTCTTTCCCTCCTTTCTGTATCTTCAGCGGCCTTTGCTACTTGTTCAGCTTCTAATCTGGCTCTCTCCTCCTCAGCTTGCTGTGCTGCGACTGCGGCAATAGCAGCTGCCTCATCTGCAGCCTCCCTAGCTGCAGTATCTGCTACTGCTTCAGAATAGGTACGGTTTCCCGCTACATGGCTTTCCGCCTGGTTTTCGACATTCTCGTTATCCTGGTTCTCCATGTCTCGGGAGTTGCTAGTTTGAGACCTTGTCCTTACCATACAAAGAAGACTGTGATAACTGCTCCGATACCACTGAAATGAATCGACTTACCAAATAATAGGCGATTAACAATTAATAAAGATCTTTATATCAACAAGTAATCTTTATGGTATTTTTCGTTAACTGGGTAAACGGCAAAGGACAACACACTAGCAGTGAATAATACTCGTACGTCAAACGCGAGTAAACTAGCATCAATAATGCAAATCAGTAAACTCACATATAAGCAAGGTTAGAAGACAGTGCGTATCAATGGCTTCTCGCCTTGGATTCAGATGTCTCTCAGTAAGCTGTACAAGAGAGTTGGCCTCGTTTCCGAATGCCGAACTCGAGAGCAATGCCTAGCATATGTACATGGAATGAGTAAACTGTTCAACGGCCAATGCGATGGCACCGCCTACCCGAGAGTTAACCACGTTGGTAGGACCTCGGTTAACCAAATCCACCGCCATCTCCCATCATCCCAAATCGCCATCCATCATAGGGATGTCATCTGGCCATTTATCTAGCATACCACACTTAGATGCATATCGAGGCAGTTCGCTGCTACCGAGTACGGAAGTCAGCTGGCTGTCAATGAATGTGTCAGCAAGCTGACGTAAGCTGACATCAGCCTGCTGCTTCCGGCTGAGTCATTAATCTGATATTTGAATATAACGTCCAGCAGACTGATCATTAACTAAAGTTCAGCAGGTTGAACTTATTTAACTATATTATTTAAATGAATATTATGTCAACCAATATACTGATTCATTACATCTACCCAATGGTAGTTCTATGATGGTATATAGAGCTCTCTTCCCACTCTCTTGATGTGTGGTTTTGCCTATCCTCCCTTTGCTATACACTCGTCCTGTAGCATCCACCATCATCTTCCTCTTGTTGGTCTTGGTTGATTTCCTTCATTGATGCAATGCCTCTATACCTTCTCCATTGAATTGATCTAGGTCCCCGTGTCTCCTGATCATATCCCCTATGAGGAATTTCAATATGTGCATGTACTCAGTAATGTGGTCTGCTGCGCAAGCTACTACAAACTTGTCCTCAAAGTCTTCAGCAAGTGTACGTACTAACTGAGTCAGTACATTGCCATAAGTTGGGATTGGTTAGCAATGATACATGGCACATCAGAGAGTTGCTTGAGGTGACTAGTATATTGCTTACAATCATATGTTTCTTTGAACTTATTGTGTTCTAAAATTATGTTGAAAATAAAACTTTCTTGGGCTCATTAACCTGATGTTACTAGTCTTGCAATGGCACTCTGTGCCACCAAAATAATTGGCCTTCCTTTGTCTTCAATACGCTGAATTTTGAGCAGGAACCTAAGTCACAAAAACTGTAACGATTTGAGCTTTTTAGGCGTATTTGGGACGTTTTCCCAATTACCTAAAATACGTTATACTATTTATCATAAGTTATTTGATAAATGATTGCATCACATTGAATTATTCGCCACACACGTGTGCCGATTAATTCCCGGTCGATTGGCGAAACGACCGAGATACTATTGCAAAAAGCGTCGTAACGTAATTCGACTACTTCGCAAAAGTACGACATAATTATTCTTAAAGTTACTTTGAATAATTATGAGATGATAATTTAATTAATCATTGTTTGATTAAGTTATTTTGATTGTCATTATTACGAATGATGGACAATCACAGATTTCGGATTACGACTAGTCGTGATACGAAGAAACTGTCGTATCATTAATACAAACAAACAGTCGTAAAGTCAAACGAAACGCAATACGCAAAGTCGCTTTGCATCCGAGCGGATTGGAACCCGCGACTTCCGTTTGAAACGTTCACACCTAACCAATTGGCCAAAGTAGCTCTTTAAACTACCGGTTCATGACGAAAGCATGTGTACGCGACTCCGCGATCAATCGCGACTTTTTCGGAAAGTCGCGAGAACGCGAAAACGCCCGTTTGGCGCGAAACGGTTTTTCGGAAACCGTCGAAAAGTCTCCAAACGGCCAACTGCGCGTTTCGAGCATTCGGCCGAATGGGACACGTCCCTTCGACCGTTTTCGTTGAACATGAACCAGTGCCCTAGGTGGTGACTCGAAGCACTCCAGTGCCTCATGTTGTGCAAGTATAAATACCTGCAGAGTCATTGTGAGTGCAACTCTCACAAGCACACATTCTACGTTAGTTTTCACTTTCGCTCTTTCGAGTATTCGTCAACTTCCACAAGTATACAGATGTTCCTCCCACTTGAATTAAATATTGCTTGAATACCGAGGAAAGATCCTCTCAAAAAGCAGAAACGTCACGTTGGTATTGGAGCCGATCTCGGTTTCTCCAAGGAAAGCTCAAATCGTTACACTCCTCCCCCCTTAAAAGAACTTAACGTCCTCGTTAAGCGTACGTCTTTTAAGTCGTAGATGTGTCGATTCTAGCCTTGACTAGCGGAAAACACTGGTGAGCGATTGGACTATGCATCATCACAGTGACGGAAAAGAGCGATTACTTGGCCGCGTCTCTTTTGCGTTTGTTCCATGGCTTACGAAGAGCGCTTGGTAGCACACTTGCCTCGGCGCAGAGCTTTTGAGCATCAGCCCATTGTAACCAATATTGTTGGACCAGGTCCTTACAATTAAGTAGGATTTCGTCCTGGGGTTCGTACGAGTTCCAACTGAAATCGTAATCTAGCCACTTTATCAAAAGCTCCACGCGTGGAGGTTTATGACGAGTGTAGCGGTGTCCTAAGACCTCCTCTACATCCCAGGCCTTATCATCATTGGCGAGTACCAATTCCGGTGCATTGGCTGATAGTGGCCATCGGACCTAAACAGCTTCAGTAAACTGACATGGAACACAGGTCGCGTTCGCCCCATGGACTTAGGCAAATCCAGTCGGTATGCAAGAGGTCCAACCTTTGCGATAACGATAAAAGGGCCTACCCAGCGAGGCAGAAGCTTGCGCTTTCCTGGGTGCTTGAGTTGGAGGTTTTTAGTTTGCAAAAATACTTTATTGCCAACTTGAAAACTTAACTCAGTCCTGTGCGTGTCAGCAAACTTTTTCTGCCGATCTCGAGCAGCGGCTAAAGCCAGCTTCGCGTTTTTGTGCACCTCTTGAAGAGAATGGACAAATAGGCGTGCACTTGGTACTCTCATGGTTGACAGCCCCGCCTCAGCGTAAACGACGCGCGTGAGATTAGTGTGCGGATGTCGCCCATAGTTAAGGAAAAATGAGTTTCCTTAACACTTTCCTGATAAGCATTATTAACTGCGAACTCTGCGACTGAAAGGAGAGTATCCAAGTCGTCTTGGCGAGGATTCACATAATGCCTAAGGAACTGTTGCAGAACGCGGTTTATTCGTTCTGTCTGACCATCGATCTGAGGATGGAAGCTAGTTGACATCTTAAATTTCGTGCCGAAATGCGAACAAACTTCCTGCCAGAAGTGGCTCGTAAATCTACTGTCACGATCACTTATGATTTCTTTCGGCATGCCATGCAACTTGAACACGTAATCTACGAAGAGACGTGCAGTTTCGACGGCATCAAGTACTGGGGTAGTGGCCACAAAGTGTACCATCTTAGTGAAACGATCCACGATCGTTAGCACCCCATTGTGTCCTCGATCGGTGGTAGGCAATTCAACGACAAAGTCGAGGCTTATGCTTTCCCAAGGAGCACATGCAAGTTCCAATGGCTGCAACTTCCCAGCGGGCAACGTATTGCTCGGCTTATTCCTCTGACATGTTGCGCAGTTGATGATGTACTCGGCAACATCAACCTTAAGGGACGGCCAAATGTACCCTCGGCGCAAAGAGTGTGTGGTTTTGGTAATTCCATGATGACCTGAGTAAGGAGAGTCATGCGCTTCTTGTAGTAGCACATGTCTTACTCGGCCTTCTGGGACAGCAATGTGCCCATTGTGCCACCAAAAACCGTCCTCAAACAAATAGTTTGAGTGTTCTTACCTTTTATCCATATTGTCCATCGTTACGGCTACACCGTTCAAGCCAGTACCCTGGAGATCTAGGAAAAACGGATCTTTGAGATAGCCCTCATGAAATAGTTGATGCAAGTCAAGTATTTCCGAGTTATGCATGCAATCCAAATCGGGTGTGCCCGCGTCACCAGGCTGGTTGCGGTCAGACGTCTGGGGGGGTACAGCAGAATCAAGGGTGGCCACCCTCGAAACCTGACCATTTCGTTCTCGCAAGCTCGCAACAGTCCCCAACATCAAGTGGTGGTGAGGAATTTGACTTAGAGGATTAGCAACATTGTTGCGGCCTGGGCGATACGCCCACTCAAAGTGGAATCGTTGCAAGAACTCAGACCATCTCGTCTGTCTCCTCGATAGCGTTGGCTGAATTTGAAAAAAAGTATTTGGGCAGTGGTCCGTAACCACTGTCAAACCTTTGCAGCCTTCCAAATAACATCGCCAAGTTTTCAAAGCGTATATGACTGCCCAGAGCTCCTGCTCTGTCGTTGAGTAATTTTGTTCGGCAAGTGTCAGCTTTCGACTCTCAAAACTGATAGGCTGGCCTGCCTGCAGCAATACAACCCCTATTCCAACACCAGACGCATCGGCGACGACCTCGTAAGGCAAGTCGGGATCGGCTAATGAAAGAAGTGGCGCATTCGTGAGTGCATACTTAATGCGCTCAAACGCATGTTGCGTATTCTCATCTCAAATGAACGTCTTATCTTTCCTTGTCAGAGCAGTGAGTGGCGCGGCCATCACTGAATAATCGTGCATAAACTTACGAAACTAGTTAGCAAACCCGAGGAATGAACGTACACTATGTATATCGGTTGGGACAGGCCAGTCAGCGACACACGCTATCTTGGCTGGGTCAGGGCGCACCCGTTTTGAACCCACTATTTGTCCCAGGTACAACAGTTCATCCTTTAGGAAGGAACATTTCTTGAGCTTAGCGTACAGCTGCTGCTCACGAAGGATTTGCAACACCAACTCGAGGTGCTTGTAATGCTCGTCCCTGTTCTTTGAGTAGACGAGGATATCGTCGAGGTAAACCTGGACGAATTTCCCCAAGTAAGGTCTAAACAAATCGTTCATGGTACTTTGGAATGTCGCTGGTGCATTGGTAAGTCCAAAACTTAGGACTTTGTATTGGAAATGCCCAATAGGCGTTCGAAACGCTGTTTTGGGGACATCCTCTGGTGTGATTCGAATCTGATGATAGCCTTGGGCTAAATCAAGCGAGGAGAACACGCATGCCCCCTGCAGCGAATCAAACAAATCATCAATGCGAGGCAACGAATAGCGGTTCTTGACCGTTATGTTGTTCAGCGCACGATAATCAATGCACATTCTAAGCGTCCCATCTTTCTTTTGGACAAAGAGGATGGGGGCCCCGAATGGAGAAGAGCTCGGCTCAATCCAGCCTTTCTCCAGCAAGTCGCTAATTTGATCTTTCATCTCGGTCATTTCCAACGGGCTTAGGCGATAAATCGGTCGCCAAGTTGGTTGAGAATCGGGAACGAGAGGGATGGTATGTCCAATACCCCTATCAGGCGGAAGCCCGGCTGGTATTTCAGTTGGAAACACTGACTTATACTTTTGCAAAAGAGCAAAAAGGTCGGCTGTGAGTGTTTCTTCATGACCAGTAATGTCCAACATCGGTTCTTGCGTAAAGAGCGTAGTTGAAGTTGCTGGGGAATCGGGTCTCAATAATTCAAAGGAAACATTTTGACCGTGCTTTGCCAAACGTTGCGCTTTCTTTATGGACAATAGAAGAGTCTTCGAAGGACTTTCCAAGGCCATATCGGGCTTAAGGGACTGAAGAGAAATCTTCCTGGTCCCCTTGCGTACAATGCATGTCTTTTGACTGAAGTCAAGCAATGCACTTGTTTGCGTAAGCCAATCATTACCCGAAACTGCGTCGATTCCATGCGGCAATTCAGTTACGTAGAATTGTACACGCCCATGGAAGGACTGCACGCTGAGCGGTAATTTAAGCATTCCAGTAATGCAAGCTAACGAGCCATCGCCAAGGCGAAGAGTCTCGTCCTTGAGTATTGGAAACAACTTCATCCCTTGTGCAAAACGTGCACTAATGAAGCTTACTGACGCGCCTGAATCAATGATCGTAAAGCATGATTTACCTGAAACTTTTGTTTCAAATGTCATACTTAATCCCAAAGAAGCATTATGCATTAGCAGCAACGTCCTCGCCTTGAGAGGAATGTGGGAAATATGGAGGTCCTTTACCAAAATCCCATTTTGCATTGCTGTCCTTGCGCGAAACCGAGTAATCGGGTCAAAGTACGCGCGAATATGTGTGAATGCAGCAATATATATTGGTGCAAGACACTTGTGCATTTTCCGTAAGCGAGATAAGTGTTCGTAACACTTGGCAAGGTTAGGATCATGCGGCTGAAAGTGCAAGAACATGGTATCATGGATGCACTCGAGTTCCAAGAACTCAGCAAAGCTCAACACTGGCATACAAATATATTCGTTTCGAAGTATATTCATATCGGGTATGCCTGAGTGAACAAGGATTCTTGGGGCTTGCGCGCAAACTCCTAGAATTTCCTGCTCACTAAGTCGTGTTGTCAAAAGCTCAGAAGGAGGCTTTGCGACTAGCTCCTGAGCTACTCTTTTAAAGGCCCCTTGCCTTTCCCCTTGGGATCGTTTCTCGAATCCCTCCTAGTAGGACATTGCGAGATTGTATGCCCTTGCTTCCCACAGCCAAAACACAGCCCTCCGGTCATCATACGATTGCGAGCTTCGGTGTTGTCTATTTTGCTTATCTTGGGAGGTGGACTAGTGGATCGAGTACTAGGGCCCGCACCACTAGGATAGTTCCTCTTGGGGGCGGGTTTACTTGTACTAGAAAAGGACGATGGAGGACGTGATGGACGCGAGGCCCGTTTAGGCGTAGCGACCGACTCCTCTTGAGCTAAAGTCTCGGTATAACGAATGAGATCGGCGATGGCTGTCCATTCCAAACCGGTGACTAGGTTCGCATTGAGACGATTAGCGTATTCTGCCTGGAGTCCCAAGCGAAAAAGGTGAATTTGCACCCCAGTATCAACTGGAACATCCACTATTTGGGCGACTAAGATACGGAACTTATTGATAAAGGTTTCAATAGTGCCTGTCTGTTTGAGGAGAAGCAACTTAGGCACCATTGTCGCCCTCCATATGGAAGCCGAGATAGCGCCGGAAGCGAGAGAAAAAATTTCCCGTCGAAACACGATAAGCGACCGGGGGTCAGGGCAGTACTGGGATGGGTGACCTTCCCAATACGAAAAATGGCCCCAAATGTATTCTCCCAAAAGTATATTCCAGCCACTAAAAAAAATAAATTTTCCTTGGAGAAACCGAGATCGGCTCCGATACCAATGTGACGTTTCTGCTTTTTGAGAGGATCTTTCCTCGGTATTCAAGCAATATTTAATTCAAGTGGGAGGAACATCTGTATACTTGTGGAAGTTGACGAATACTCGAAAGAGCGAAAGTGAAAACTAACGTAGAATGTGTGCTTGTGAGAGTTGCACTCACAATGACTCTGCAAGTATTTATACCTGCACAACATGAGGCACTGGAGTGCTTCGAGTCACCACCTAGGGCACTGATGTTCAACGAAAACGGTCGAAGGGACGTGTCCCATTCGGCCGAATGCTCGAAACGCACAGTTGGCCGTTTGGAGACTTTTCGACGGTTTCCGAAAAACCGTTTCGCGCCAAACGGGCGTTTTCGCGTTCTCGCGACTTTCCGAAAAAGTCGCGATTGATCGCGGAGTCGCGTACACATGCTTTCGTCATGAACCGGTAGTTTAAAGAGCTACTTTGGCCAATTGGTTAGGTGTGAACGTTTCAAATGAAAGTCGCGGGTTCCAATCCGCTCGGATGCAAAGCGACTTTGCGTATTGCGTTTCGTTTGACTTTACAACTGTTTGTTCGTATTAATGATACGACAGTTTCTTCGTATCACGACTAGTCGTAATCCGAAATCTGTGATTGTCCATCATTCGTAATAATGACAATCAAAATAACTTAATCAAACAATGATTAATTAAATTATCATCTCATAATTATTCAAAGTAACTTTATGAATAATTATGTCGTACTTTTGCGAAGTAGTCGAATTACGTTACGACGCTTTTTGCAATAGTATCTCGGTCGTTTCGCCAATCGACCGGGAATTAATCGGCACACGTGTGTGGCGAATAATTCAATGTGATGCAATCATTTATCAAATAACTTATGATAAATAGTATAACGTATTTTAGGTAATTGGGAAAACGTCCCAAATACGCCTAAAAAGCTCAAATCGTTACAGGGGGCCAACAAGTTCTCCCTCACGGGCGCTCCCGAACAATGACGACAAACCGAAACGTGCACGACACAAACAAAAAGCGTCGAAGACGTCGATGACAACCGTCGCCATCGAAACAAATGAACAAATTGATTATCACGAAAACAAAGAAGGCGGGACCATGCAACAAAACAGCACGCCCCACCATGTCCGACACGGAAAAGACGAGGGTCGACACAAGCTCACCTCAGCCGGTGCGCCCCCCCGCTCCCCGCTCCCCTCCCGCTAGCGACCATGGCCCGTCAGTCCCCGTTCGGCGCCCCTGCGCAAGCACCCATAAAAACAAAATGACAATGCCGACGTCGCAACTAGCACTTACACTGCGCCGGCCCGGCGCAGCCGAAGTATGCATCGACGTCGAGGAAGGGCCTGGAACGATCCCGAACGATCCCAAATACGCCGAAACGACAAGGAAGCCCGACGCGCCCGTGCGAGGCCCTTATTGATTTCCCCCTCACGAAAGTTATGTGAGGGGCGCCTTACTGACGACCACAAACGAGAACGAGAACGAGAACAAGGCCTGTTTTATGTTCGTCAGTAAGGCGCCACTCACTTAACTCTTGTGAGGGGGAATCCCGTAAGGGCCCTCGCTCGTGTGAGCGATGGCCCGTACGCGTTCAAAATCGGAGCTTTACGACGCGAAAGCGTTCGCCGTGAACGCTTTTCTTGTGCGGCCCTAGTGCGGCCCGCCCTTGTGCGACCACCGTAAATTGGGCCGTCGCCATAACTTATACCTCTTTTTTTCATTTCGCGTAGGCAGTGCGCCCTTAAGGCGCTTTTTCTTGAGCGGCCATGGCGAGCAAGAGCGAGGCCATGGCCGCGCCTGGGCCGCGAGGTAGCTCGTCATGGGCGCGTGGGAAAGGGCGCTCTTGCTCGTTAGATGGGTCGATGGGGTCGGAAGGTCGGGAGCGCCTGCTGCTGGGCAGCCATGGCCCTCGTCGTTGCAGGCGGCCATTGCCGCCTGCTTGCTATGAAGGTGTAAGAGAAAGAGGGGTGGGAAAGGGAGGGAGAAAGGATGGAGGGAGGGAGGGAGGGAAGGAGGGAGGGGGGAGGTCGTTGCGTCGACTGGGAGCGTCGACAGCGTCCGTCCTGTTTCGACGCGGTTTTTTGTCGCGATCTTTCGGAGGGGCCTTGAGGGGAAAATTGTCGGTCCCCTCGCAAAGTACCGAACACGATCGAGAAGAGGGCATAGTCACTATAGGACTTGTTGAGTGCCTCTGGACCACTGTAAACCGGGCCTTAGATATAGAACCCACAGCTGAAGACAAACGACTGCCCCACGCCAACACATGAAAGTTGCAGCCAGGGGATGTTTCCTGTGTGCAGCTTAGCACATTTTCCACCATTGGCTGCTGAATCGTTTAAATGTCATGCAGGCTTTCGAGAAATTAGTTAGGGGGACAAGAGAAGGCTAGGGTAGTCGGAAGGCTCGGCATATAATCCTCCAAAATGCATTGGCAAGTGAGGAGATTTGATTTTTGGTACTTCTTTTAAACTGTTCGCTGGTATCCGTCTTCCGTTTTTAACTTAATTTTAGTTTCATTTTGACCTCAAACTGTCATTAAAGCTGGACACCAACATGAACACTTGCCGAAGACTTCTCGTGTCAATAGAAAACCTATTGCTACCAAATCCTGTCTATGAAGCCCTGCGGTCCCAATATAGGAGCAGAAGTGGACTCTTGTACTATGAACCACAGAGCGCCTCCCCTTTCCAGATAGGTAAGCTATTGTAAGGAAAGAGTTGCAGAGTTACGCATTGGCTCTGAGCTTAATGCACTTGCGGCGATGACCACATAGCCTAATCTTTTCATCATATTGCTGCATGAGCGTGGACAATGGCTAGGGTCTCATTAAGCATGCTCGTGTGTACCTGCAGAAGTTGGCGTTCCCCTAACTGCTCCTCATGGAGCCCAGAGGAGGTGGAAGAGCTTGGCTGGAGCCTCGAAGCAGCAGCAGCCTAGTGCAGGAATTATCATTGGCACTGGTTACGACAGGCCAGCCAGCAGCGCCTCTTTACTTGTGGCGGTACAACTCCTTCATCGCCAATTGCATCAAGGAAAGACAGACGCCATCAGGCTCCAATCTCAAGCTGTGCCAGGCCATGGTAAAGAGATTCAGGGAGGGGACCGTCAGCATGACTTGGAGAATGAGCCACGTGTCAAGAGGTTGCTGGACAAGCTGTCCAAGCTGTTTCCGGGGAAGAAGCCTGGCAGCGAAGCTCCCAACATCGTAGGAACTCTGCTGCAGCTGCACTTGACCGAGAAAGAAGTGGAGGCCATGTTTGCCAAGCATAGGTCCCTCTACAGCGCTTCCTTCATAAGGAAGAAGAAGGCCAATGCTGCAAGTGCGCAGGAGTTGATAGAATCCCTTCTAGCGCGTAAAATGACTCGTGTGGAAGTGGGGAGGATGCTCAAATACGATCCTTATGTTCTGTCTAAGGGGGACTGCCGGAATTGCATTGAAATTGTGGAGTACCTGGCAGACGAGCTGAAGGTAGAGCGGCTTGCTGCGGTTCTCAGGCTAGGGCCCACGATCCTACACAAGAGGGTCTGCACCTTGAGGAAGAACGTGGCCTTTCTCCAGGAGGACTTGGGAATGCAGGGCCTGTGTGCTGCCTTACAGAAATTCCCACTGTTTCTAGGGTTCAGTATTGCGGGCCTTGCACTGAAGGCCGAGGCTCTCAGGAGGGCGCTGGGCATGTGTGACCTGGGCGCCTTGCTGGACAGATATCCCACGCTGCTCTTTGCAAACCCCGCTGTACCGGCCGCCACCCGGCGGTGGCTGGCTGCCACGCTGGGGGAGGCTGCCGCCCAGAAGGCAGTCCTTCAGTACCCCCTGTTCCTGTCCAACAAGGCGGAGATCTACGAGGGGCGGCTGAGCTACCTGAGGGAGAGGCTTCCAGGTGTCGACGTTGTGGCCCTCTTCAGCAAGTGCCCAAACATCCTGACCGTCAACCCGGAGGCTCTCGTGACGACACACAGGTGGCTGGCCGAGACGTTTGGGGAGCCTGCCCTCGCAGGCGTTGTCCTCAAGCACCCCCGGCTGCTGACCTTCAAGGTGCCCTCGCTGCAGGCGAAGCTGGAGTTCCTCACCGGCGACGTGGGGAGGAGCACGGAGGAGGTGGCGGCGGGCACGAGCGTGCTCGCAAGGAGCCTGGAGGGGGTGCTGCGGCCGCGGTGCGCCGCGGTGCGACACCTGGGGCTCCTGCACATGTTTAAGCTCACCACGGTGTTTAGCACCAGCGAGAAGCACCTGGCACGCAACCTGAAGATGTGGGCGCAGGTAGCGCCGCCCCACCCGCCCCACCGGCCCGCCTGGCTGCCTGGCTGCCTTGCTCCCTACGCCTCCCCATGGTCCTCCTCCCTCTCCTTCACCTCATCCACATGCACACAAGAGCTCGCGCGCGCGCGCGCGTGTGTGTGTGTGTGTGTGAAACAGAGGGAGAGAGAGTCCTTGTTTGTGGCAATGCTGGGCCTGAAATATGTACTTGTGTGCGTGCGTGTGTGTGTATGTGGGTGTGTGTGTATGCGTGTGTGCAGCCAGCATACGATAAACACAGGCGATTTGAAACTAGCAAGGTGGTCACGGACGGTGCAACTGTGAGCCCAGTAAACGAGGGCAAGGAGGAGGGTTTCGGGGTTTAGGGTTTAGGGTTTTGGGCCGAGCTTCCAGCCGGCGGACCCTGATGGGCCGGGCTGTGTAGAGGGAAGCTATCCTCCCCTGCTGGCAAAGGCGCACACTCTGCACAGCACAAGTCCCCCCTCCCTGCATCCGGCCGCCCCCCTCACGCACTCGGGTGAAGGAGCAGGAGCTCCTGCTTGCCGTGCTAGCGGGGTCGGGACGTGCCAGCTGGGCCCCGGGGGGCCAGAGCTGAGAGCCTGAGACACCTGGCAGGCCAGGGCGTGCAGCCGGTCGAGGCCTGTCACCTCTGGCCTCCAGTCAGCACCACCACCACCACCACCACCAGCACCACCAGCAGCAGCAGCAGCTGCTGCTGCATGGGGCGGCCACTTGTCACCTCCTCTGCATTGAAGGTGCTGCGAGCTGCACTGGTTTGGGCAGGTAGGGTCTGCGCGTGTCCTGCCATTCTCTGTCCCGTAGAAGATAATGTAGCTCCTGTCAACGGGCCTGGATAGTGGCTGCAACAGGGGCTAGTTTCAGCTGAGAGAAGCCGTTATTTGTCATGCATAGCGTCTGGCTCGCTCCTGAAGGGTGACGAGGAAGCCCTCATCCCTCGACATGCTCTGCGCACGCACCAGCGTGCGTGTGTCTGTGTGCGTGTGTGTGTCTGTGTTGTGTCTTTGTTATGTCAATGTGTGGGTGTGTGCTTGTGTCTGCGCAAACAATCTGAATATAACATTATGCCTAAGTGTGTCTATGAATGTGTAGTTGGTGGGACGAAGTAGGTGAGTGGTATCACAGGTGCACGCATTTGAACAATTTCGGAACGTATACTCAACCCAGTCCTCCCCCACCCCCTTGCCCCCCCCCATACGCACATCTTATACGCACGCACACCTATGCAAGCGCAGATATATGCATACGTATATACACATATATACATATATACACACACCCACAGACGTGTGTGCGTGTGCGAATGTGCACGCATGTGCACCTGCGAAGGAATGCCTGCATAGGTTGTGTCACTCTCTGTGGTGTAATTTTGATTGTACACACTCTGCGTGCGTGCGTGCGTGCACACGAGCGGGCGGCAGCACGCCAGCACGCACCCTAGGAAGAGGGGCATGTCTGCACGCTGCCACGTGGCACAGGAAGCGCGAGCACACCGGCATGATTTTGAACGACCGCAGAAGCTGATGGCGACAGCCGTTCTCTCTTGTCTCTGCGATGCTCTAGCTGCTTCCCGCTTGCTGCCCCATGCCCCCTTGGCCTACGTCCCTCTCGTGCTTTCCGTGGTGGCATGGCATGCGCCTGCAGCCTCTCTCCCCCTCTCTCCCGCCTCGATGCTCTGCCTTGCTCGCTGCCCCTCCACCCCTCACTCGGATATTCTTGCTTGTTGACTGGTGGGCGCGTGCGTGCAGGCGCACACACGTCAGGCACATGGGCTGCGCCAAACTTGAGAGCGGTCTGGCGCCCGTGCCAGCTGGACCCCATCCTGGGCGCCACCTATGCGGCCTTGCTCTGGCTCTCAAATCTGCTCCTGCGACAGAGAGAAGAAAATGGCGAGTGAAGCAGCGACAGCAGCAGCAGCAGCAGGAGCAGTGGCTCTGCGCGGCCTTGCTCTGGCTCCCAAATCAGGTCCAGCAAAATTGGCTCCAGCCACAGCACCGGGGAGGGAACAGGGAGCAACCGCAGCAGCAGCAGCAGCAGCAGCAGCAGGAGTGGCACTACGGGGTCTTACTTTGGCTCTTATAGTGGCTTTGGAGGCAGCAGGGAGAAGGTGGCGGGCCATAGCAGCAGCAGCAGCAGTGGCACTATGCGGCCTTCTCTTTCAAGCCCAGCTCTGCCAGCACCAAGGAGGAGATAGTACGCGATAGCAGCACCAGTGGCAGCAGCAGTGGGACCTTGACGGCAGCGGCACCGCTGGATGTGGCGACGCCCGACGCGTTTGACAAGCAGTACTGCGCCAACCTGAAGAGCAGCGGGGGGCTGCTGCTGTCGAACAAGGAGCTCTACTTGATTGACCTGTGAGTGTCTACTCTCCCTCCCCTCCCTCCCTCCCTCCCTCCCTCCCTTCCTCTC
>WELA01012905.1:234478-248285 GCA_009602735.1 Mesotaenium endlicherianum | reverse complement strand
GGGGGGGGGTGGGGGGGGACGCGAGCGAGCAGCGCGCCGATGAAGAAGCTGGGGTCCTTTGGGTGGCTGGCCATTGCGCTGTGCATCCTGGAGGTCCTCATCTGCATCAAGTTCGGCCGAGGTGCGCGTGCTTCTGCTGCCGCTGCTGTTCTTGTCGTTGCTGCTGCCACTGCTGTTCCTGCTGCTGCCACTGCTGCTGTTGCACATCATGTTGGCGCAGGCATTGCTTCTGCCTCTGCTGCTGCTGCTGACGACGGCGCTGCTGCTTGTCGTGTTGGCGTAGGATTCTCTCCCGGTGCTTCGGGTGCTGCCTGCCGCTGCTATTGCTTTATGTAAATGTCAATATAGAATTTGCTGCCACTGCTGCCGCTGCCGCCGCCGCTGCCGCTGCCGCCGCCGCTGCCGCCGCTGCTGCTGCTGCTGCTGTAGCGTGTCTCGCCCCAGCGCATAACATCAGTGTGCTGCATGAGCACACTTTCTGCAAGTTAGCACTAATGCAGGATGCTGTGTATTTAGCGACATGCAGACGATGCGTGCGTGCGATGGCTTGCCAGCACGGGCGCTTCTGTGTTGTATGCCACGGGCTCGCTCTTACACGCGCGCGCGCACACACACGCACACACACACACACACGCACACACACGCACACACGCGCGCACACACACACACACACACACACACACACACACACACACACGCACACGCACACGCACAATTGATTGCGATCGCATCTATGCAAATAAATAAGTGCATGTTTGGGAGCCCTCCCGCCTGCATTTTCAGATCCTTGAGTGAGGCCTGAGCCCAAACCCAGGTCACCTAAAATTTCTAACCCTAATCTTCGCCCTAGCTCCAGCCTAAAGCCCTCAGTTTTCAGCACTTGCGCTCTTTCTTACTTGCCCTGAAGCTCCCCCCCTCCCCGCGTGCGAACGCAGGCCTGTATCCGGAGCCCATGCCGAGGTGGATCGTCGTCTGCTGGTCTGCCGCCCTCCTCGCCATGGCGACATTTGTCATCGCGTGGTCGGTGTCCGAGTTCCGGAAGGGCGGGCAGAAGAGGTCGCCGAGGAAAATCAGCTGACGTGTCTCCCTCTGAAAAATTCACGGCTCGTCTCGCCTTGCCTTGGTCCTTGGGGCCAGCTGGCTTGTCTCCCCTCACCTCGCTCCATGCCAGCTCATGACAGCCCAATAAATCATGAGGACTGGTTGTGAGCTGACTAGTGGAGATTTGCGGACCCGATCAAAGAAGAGACGTCCGTTGACTACTGTCTCGTCCCATGGTCTTCTTTCCTCCCCCCCCTGTCCTCTTTTCCCTTTCAATTCTCTTTCCTCTTGTCTGCTTTGCTAGTGTCCTTGCCCTTTGCTCTTCCCTCTATATGGCTGGCCTGTACAGCAGCATCAGCTATTCGTGGACTTAGAGACAACATTTTTGTGCATACCCAATAATCGATGTCGGCAGGTCTTTGTGTTCAGTCCACTATCATTCTGTGCAATATCGCAACTTTGAGCTAGTAGCTTATTGACGGCCTTTCCAATTTCAACAAGTGTTATCATACTCACACTATCAATATAGCTCCTGAGAACTCCATGCCTGTACTTAGGGTTGGACAACGACTTCATTGTCTGTCGTCGTCGCGTTCAGATTGTGCTGTTTGTAATTAGTGAGTGCTTTAATAAAATTGAACAAATGTAAGACCTCGAAGCTATGCTGTGCGTTTTTACGGGTGGAAGCAAGAGCCCTGCTACAGCTTCGTTTTGAGGTGTAGAATTTTTTTTGATCTGACTTATGAAGGGGTACTCTTTACTTTGTGTAACTTGGAGACAGACCTGCATGAATGCCAGTTCCCTCTAGTTTTGCACTAAAATGGTATATTTGTAAAGCATAACCATATACTTGGCTAACCCACTTCGCAAATAAATACATTCTCATCTTCCATCACATCTACGCTCATTAAATGTAATAAACTCGTTCCTCCACGGTCCATCATTACATATTTACCATCGATTTGTGCCGCTACTCCATATGTACCATCGATTGGTACAAACTGGACAGAAATACCCAGATTCTGCCAATTTGGACAAAAATACCACTTTTTCGTCCCGAACGCCTCAGGATACATAGTGATGAGAATAAAGGCTTCACTTATAGCCAGGTCGTGTCGATAAACTCGAACGAACGAGGGTGAAAAGTCGTTGCTCTCAATGTACGATTTCCGTTTCCGAGGAGAGAATCTTGGCTTTATAGACAAATCTTTTGTAAGGTATATTAATCTGATATTGAATCCGCAAGTTGGACTTGAGGGAGGGCCAAAAAACCTTTGGGCCTGTGAAGGTAACGCTATAATATCCGGGGTTTAAGAGTTAGAAAAATATAAGCTTGCAAAACTTTTAGAATTTCAAAAGCAATATTCTAGCTGTTCGTAATGGTCACCGAAATTGGCCACATGTTCAAATTTTCTCTTTTGCTTAAAAAGACTGTCAGAAGATAATCGTGTGAAGATATAATTCGCACAACTTGTACGTCACATAACTTAAAAGTGCTCGACGCTACTCGCACTGCAATGTATACAGTGAGAAAGCAGCAAAACAAGTTCGGGACAAAAAAGTGGTATTTTTGTCCAAATTGGCAGAATCTGGGTATTTCTGTCCAGTTTGCACCAATCCATGGTAAATCTAGAGTAGCGGCGCAAATCGATGGTAAATATGTATTTTTTTCTTCTTTTTTGGGGGAAAGTTGTCCTCTACCTAGTGTTAATCATGACGTTCTTCTTCTAAGATCTCTTAGAACAACAACTTCTACTAACAATGTGACAATGTTATGAACCTTTCTCTTGTTGAGATCATGATTAATGCAAGTGATAAAACGTTCCAAATGTATGCAAATTGTGATTTATCATTATAACTACATTCTCAATATCTTATCGCGTTAATTGCGTTGAATGGCACAAGGTTCTTGACTTTCGTTGCACCTTCTTAAAGGCTAGCGTAAAAAGAAGGGTCGAACTAAATCCCCAAGAAGCAATATCAAGCAAGTTGGTTCACAAATATGAGTAGCCTATAGACGGAGCAACGAGGTAGATGTAAGGAGGCAACTTCTTCAAACTACCAACTTAATGACCATAAACGATGATGATACCAAGTTGGATTATTGAGTAGGAAAATTTGAACATTGAATTCTCGTGGGTTCATGAGGAACTTGGCGGCCGAGCAAGTCTTGAAGGGTTTCCCACCGACTTACTATAAGGGATGTACTTTGGGACCCCTCTCAATCATCAAAAGTTTGAGTGCCTCAAAGAATTTCATTTAATCGACGGGCGTACCACATACTTAGCATGGACCAATTAAACAGTGTTATTTGACCCACAGATGACATCACAAAAGGGACAAATTTCAACTCGTAAGAATGGGCCAAACCGACACAGATGTCTTCCTCAAGTTTTTGATAATATATTGCTCCGACTACCCTAGGGCCTATGAAACATAGCAAAAGTGGTTAATTGTTAGAAATATACCTTTCCTGGACACGACTTTCAAACTTAATGCTCAAACTTTGGATACTAAACGGTCTCGAATGCCCTAATCGGCCCGATAAGTCCAATAACTCTATTTCCTGGAGTGAATTTCCAATTGGAATACGCGTTGGCACTTGCCTTTCCCAGAATGGGTCCGTTTGTTTCCCACCCATCTAACATGAGACAAGATCCCAGCGCAGAGTCAGTCCATTTTCTTTCACGTGCACATATTCAGCATACACGGCAGATGGATATACCAAAGAAATATAATTGGCAGAATCAACACCAATCAAAATTGGCAAACAACAAAAGAAGTTGCTCATCATCAAAATTGTATAGTTTGTCACATGCACGTCTCTACTTGTTTTGATTCTTGTCATGGATTTCTTCAATGTACAAGTATCTCATCTAAAAAATATGGGCGTTGAACCCAAGAACATCAAAATATTAGAGCGGGGCAAGCTAACTATTGTCCTGTCAGTGTGGGAGAGGGTGATAGAAACCCCAAGGAACACATCA
Source organism: Mesotaenium endlicherianum (assembly GCA_009602735.1). Lineage (NCBI taxonomy): Eukaryota > Viridiplantae > Streptophyta > Zygnematophyceae > Zygnematales > Mesotaeniaceae > Mesotaenium > Mesotaenium endlicherianum. Next base: position 244,257 of record WELA01012905.1, on the reverse strand, counting down.
CTCATCAGTCACAGCTACTTGTGCAAGCTAGGGTGTGGGCCCGGGCGCCCGGTAGAGCAATTTGAGGTCAAAGCAATTGACTTGCGGGAAGGCAAATCCTCTCAGGTCTTGTCAGGTCAACACACACTTGACCCGCAAAACCTTTCTCGATCATCTACCTCGTTCAAGAAATCTCAATGTGCTCTTCACAGCACACTCCCAGGGCCTCCAGGACTTGCAATGCTGCGGCAAACACGGACAGCGTAAACGTCAAGAGGTGACATGAGTGCGTTGTGAAAGATGAGAGGTAAATCTGTGAATGAAAGAAAGGTTATCAAATCCACATATGGGCAAGAATTTCGGTTGTGAGTTAGCCAGCCAAATAATGTGCATCCAAAATGTGGACATAATCAAATGCGTTATGAGGATACATAAAAACTGCTCTCTTGGATCTTGTAGGCTAAAAGTCCTCGATTGCGACGCTAAACACGCGCAACAAATCCTATACGTCCTTTTTGGCAATACCAACATCGCCAACTGTACCGCATCATTCTGTGAGTCTTGATTCGGCTATGGCCACTTGCAAGCTTGTTCATATGCAATGCATCACCTGTCGGTGTTGACCATGCGCAAAAAAAAAAGTGAAGGTTTGGCTGGTCTGAGGAGCGTAGGCCGTTCATGGTTTGCTGTCTAGGGTGTCAGGTGATAACTTTATGTTTGCCCATTAGTTGTAAATTGACACAAACAGACAGACAGGAATATTGTAAAGGGGGAGGAGTAACAGGCAGACGAGAAGAAAGTCCGACAGCCAGCCAGCCGGATGAACGTGCGACGTGGAATTGTGTGCATGCGCACCTGGATCATAAATTTCAGCGGCCAAGGGACGCACGACACCTGTCGCCTTCACGCGCTTTGAGAGGAGGAGCTGCTCACAAGTGTAGCTTGCAAATGATGTGGCTTTCAGATTTCAGCGATCAAGTTTCACTTTATGTCTCATATTAAGAGTCTCTGCTTTCTCTCGTCCTCCTCTGATCACATAAAAAATACAAGGGTAGTGATTGGCAAGGGACATCAAAGAAACCGAGTGGTCTGTGGGAAGCACTATGTGCCCAATAACACTAAAGTATCATTCATGAATTAGCCTTCTCTAATATTGAAAGTTCTGTAACGTCAAGAGCATGCCAGCCCTGCCTTGCTGGTTCATACTTATGAAGAGAAGAGGAGGAGCACTTCATCCCTTATACTAAAAAGGAAGGGGGATAACACACCAACTAACCAGGCATTTGAAAGATAATTTTTGTTTATTTGTTTTGGCATCGAGAATTAAGACCAACTTGCAGACGTACATGAGCACGTGCGCAAGCATTTGCAAAAACATGCCCATTCAGACACGGTTATATGCGCATGCCCGCTTAAGCAAACTCATGCGCAAATGCACACACACGAGACGACACGTTGTCACTCTCACAGGCGTGGTTATGCGCCTCTGTATATGCAATGACTATCCGCACGACACCTGGCAGCGATTAGACCAAGGGAGTCTGGAGTCTGTACCTGCGCTCCAATGGCGGCTGGAAGACCGACAGTCGTCGCCATTGCGGTGGCCGCAGGGGCACGGCGCTCATCCGCAGCGCCAGCAATGCCTCCGCCGCTGCTGCCAAAGGCCAGGAGCGTTGACAGGTGGCGCTCTCGTGACCGGCCATCTGGATAGCTCACTTCCAGCTCGTGGTGCAGCAGCACCATGTCCTGCACCACAAAATCCATGCAAGGCAACCGAGTGATATCATAGTAATCAGAAAATATGGATGTCAATATATGATCATACATTAATAATGAATGCTTTTAATTCTCATATCGTGACTATATCAGTAGATGATACAAGTTCATCATGTGGTTGAACGAGGGCAGAAGAATACCCCAACCTCAGAAAAGCTCATATCTCATAGGTCTTCAGGTTTTGAATGCTTGTGAAAAAGAAGCACATGTGAGTTGTCTACGTGAGATGTCTCTAACACCATTACCTTCCCCCAGCAGCAGCGTCATTTGTCTATTTTTTATGCTTCTTGATATTCAGCACCGTTTGTCATTCATTTCTCCCTGCATTCTTGCGTTGCTTATCTTTAGGGCTAGAGCTATGGATTCAAAGAGTAGGCTTTTAACATTGGGGTCATCGTTCAGGGGTCGTCACATCCTCTCATCATCGCCGGGAACGCACGATTATCAGCGTTTTGGTCACGGTCACTTATCTTGAGCAACTATGGAAAGGACAAACAAAGGTAACCTTCAGTTTCTTCATCCCTCATCAGGAAAAGGAGAGACTAAGTAGCAACCCCTTTTCACAGCACTCTCCGCAGACATGCAGTCGTCACGGGTTCAACATGTAGAGCTCAGATTTCAGCGGACAATAAGATGGCAAAAAATCAAGAGTGAAAAAGATGGCACATAGATGGCAAGATTCAAAAGAAAAGAACTGCAAGATTTGAAGAGGCGGCAGGTGCCCCTGCAGAGAGTGGTCCTCCGTTCCGTCCCGCTGGAGGAGCGGAGTCTTACTCGGAGCCAGCGCAGGCCGGCAGGCCATCCACAGGCGCATGTCTGCGTGTGTGTGTGTGTGTGCGCTTGCGTGCATGCGTGCGTGCGTGCATGAGAAAGCAGAGAAGGGGTGCAAATAGGCTACCGGTGGCCCCCTGTTTTCCCCATAAGTCAACTTTTGGAGCAGAATCATCCAGAGAAAGGCCCCACAGAGCGCCTAACCAGACCTGCAAGTGGGGCAGAAGAGACTGCCAGNGGGGGGGGGGAGGGGGTGCGAGCTGGTGACACCTGTTCGTCGGGCGCGTACTGCATGCGCGCCTCCATGCAGGCGCAGAGCGCGTCCAGCGCACAGCTGACACCTGGCGGCACCTCCTTGTCCTCGGCCATGCCCAGCCACCTGGCGCCAGATGAGAGGACCAGCCCAGCATAAAAGCGTCAGATGCCCGTCACAGAAGCCCCCGCTGCATTCAGACTTGGGCCTTAAGCCCCTTGAAGAAGAGACCACACGCATGCAGCACCTGACCCCTCGCCTTCTTCCACACCCTCACTCCCCGCCTGCGCCTGCGCCTGCGCACGAGCCTGCATCTGTGCAAGCGCCAACGCCTGTGCCGGTGCCTGTGTCTGTGCCTGTGCATGTGCCTGTGCATGCATCTGCGCACGCGGCAACACGCCCGGGCCCATACATTCTCTCAAACCCAGGCGTGGGCGCGCGGCAGCAGCCAGAGGGGTGTAGGGCACACAGGGCTCAAGCATGGGGCTCCTGGCTTAGAGATCAGGGCTTTCTGGCGCACGCCTTCTCGCGCCTTGCGAGTGTTGCAACCTGGAAGCAGCGGGCAGCAGCAGGGGGGCTCCCACTACGGCTTCACGCACAGGGGCTTAGGGAGAGGGCTAAAAATGCGCGCCACGCGTATCGGCCCACAAAGAATGAAAAGCAAAAGCATCATTGAGCAGCAGCAGGAATGGAGGGAGGGAGGGAGGGAGGGGGCAGGGGGGAAGGGGGAAGGCAGGACTCAGGAGAGCAGCCGGCCGATCATATGACCAGCGACAAGCAAGGGCAATGCATATGGAAACACGATAGAGGTGGCAGTAGTGTTAAGGCCAGCTGTTATATCCATGCGCGAGCACGCCCGAGGGGCCAGCTGGCGGTTCTCACCTGAGGCAGTCCACCGCCCGGGCCGCCACGTCAGCGTCCATGTGGCATTGTATCAGCTTTTCCTTCAGGCGAAGCAGGACGTCCGCTTGTTGACCTCTTGGATGGTCGCCATCTGGCAGCCTGTGCCTGGATAAGGAGCCCCCGTTTTTTCTTGCAGTGGATGCTGCCTGCTCCTCCGGCTTTGATGCCGGCAACAAGTGGCAGCCTGTGATGGCATCCACATCGGACCTGGTGTCACTGTGGCCGTTGGAATCCACCACCATGTTTAGAACCTCGCAGAAGGTTGGGAGCGGCTGCTGCTGCTGTTGCTGCTCCTCCTGCGCCGGCGTGCTCTTTCCTCTCTCCTCAGAGGCTTCTGCTCCTGAGGAGGAGGAGGAGGAGGAGGGTGGAGAGGCAGAGGAGGATGAGGAGGCTGCCTGCTTTCTGCTGCTGCTGCTGCTGCTGGGGGGGGGAGCTGAACCGGCACAGGCTCCAGCTCCTGCTCCTCCTCCTGCTCCTGCTCCTGCACACGCGCATGAGCATGCACCTCCTGCCTCTGCAGGGCTGTGCGCGTCTTGATGTGCATCGCCCGCTCGTGGATCGTCTGCACCCGCATGTGCACCTGTATCTGCATCTTCATGTGGATGTCCGTTGGCACAAGGGTTGTTTTCCGCGCGTGTGGCTGCGGACGGCGGGGAGGAACGGCGGAGCGGAGGGAGGGGACAGGTGTCGAAGAGCCCTGCGGCGGCGATGGCTGCCATGATCTCGCTGAAGCCTGCAGGGCGGCCAATGGGAGGACAAGAAGAACCGAGCGGCCGGTTCAGCGCTGAGCCTGACACCAGTGCGTCTTCTTGTCTGCTGGCCCTTTTCTGTCTTGCCTTGGCGTGAGAAGTTAAGAAAAGTAGGAAGCAACAAGTAAACGTAATAAACACCACCAAGACAACCTTGCCAGGATGCGATGACATCAAGCAGATTTGAAGGTTTTGACTTAAAACATGAGGAAAAAAACAGAGAATATTAGATTGCAAAATGTCAGCAGTACTGCGATGAGGGCTCCGGATAGGTTATATGCTTTAGGCTTAACAGATGTTTTTTAGGTTTAGAGCGTCGTTTTTCAGGCTTGCTAGGGTCCAAGATCAGGGACTAGGAGAAATGAGTTTTTGGATAAATGACAGACGTGCAGGGTGGCGCAGAAGGTGGTGAGGGCTATTGCAACCATTCAAGAATGAGGGCTTGTTGTTCATAAATGAGGATATTAACCTAACCTTAGATACGAGTGGAAGACAGCGGCGCGCGGTGCGCGGCGTGGAACATTCTGCGGGTTTCTGTTTTTCAGGAACTTGGAAGAGGGGTCAGATTGAGGGATAGTTGAGCCCAAAGATTTTTGTTCCTGGCCGTTCACCGATCTTTAAAATCAAGGTGTGGAGTGAAGCACGGTGTGGGCTTCTGCCGTGACTTGTTTGAGGGTTAGGGATACAACATATCAATAGGGTTAGAGTTAATATTTGGGGCTCAAGCTTCCAACGAATAGCAGACTTTTATGTTGCAGCAACGCGAGGAATACACCTTGAATTTTGCTTCGTTTTTAGAAATCAGTCTGAGGGTTTAAAGAAAGGGTTCAGGGTAAGGGTATAGTGCAGAGTCATCTATTATTGAATGAATACCAGACCTTGTTGACGTCAGAATGTGGCACGGGAGATGGTATGGGCTTACTTTGGGATTTACGATGAGGGGTTAGATGTTTAAGGTTTAGCATTCAGTCTGAAACAATATTTTGAACCTCCATTGCGCAGCGTGCTGCGGAACACGGTGCAGGCTTTTTGCATTTATTTAAACGTGAGGGTCAGACTCTGAGTCCAGGGTCAGCATTCTCGTCTAGGCTAGGGTTCAAGACTCAGACATAAAGCAGACCTTGACTATGCTTTAAGCCTCAAATATGTGGCAGACCTTGACTTTGCAGTGGTTTCAGGGTTGGACTGGGGGTTTTAGCTTCGAATTAGCTTCGGATTAAGTTCGGATGACACCCAGACCTTGGTATCGGAGCGTGGCGCGGAACACGGTGTGTGCTTCGTGGTCGATGCCGTACAGGTGTCCGTACGACAGCGCGTCGCGGTTGGGCAGCCTCTCCAGCGCAAATGCCGGCAGGTGGCGCATCCTCACTGGCTCTGCTGACGACAGCAGGTCCTCGCCTGCCATTGAGGGCGCCATGTGTCATGCAGGCAGANTGCAACCATTCAAGAATGAGGGCTTGTTGTTCATAAATGAGGATATTAACCTAACCTTAGATACGAGTGGAAGACAGCGGCGCGCGGTGCGCGGCGTGGAACATTCTGCGGGTTTCTGTTTTTCAGGAACTTGGAAGAGGGGTCAGATTGAGGGATAGTTGAGCCCAAAGATTTTTGTTCCTGGCCGTTCACCGATCTTTAAAATCAAGGTGTGGAGTGAAGCACGGTGTGGGCTTCTGCCGTGACTTGTTTGAGGGTTAGGGATACAACATATCAATAGGGTTAGAGTTAATATTTGGGGCTCAAGCTTCCAACGAATAGCAGACTTTTATGTTGCAGCAACGCGAGGAATACACCTTGAATTTTGCTTCGTTTTTAGAAATCAGTCTGAGGGTTTAAAGAAAGGGTTCAGGGTAAGGGTATAGTGCAGAGTCATCTATTATTGAATGAATACCAGACCTTGTTGACGTCAGAATGTGGCACGGGAGATGGTATGGGCTTACTTTGGGATTTACGATGAGGGGTTAGATGTTTAAGGTTTAGCATTCAGTCTGAAACAATATTTTGAACCTCCATTGCGCAGCGTGCTGCGGAACACGGTGCAGGCTTTTTGCATTTATTTAAACGTGAGGGTCAGACTCTGAGTCCAGGGTCAGCATTCTCGTCTAGGCTAGGGTTCAAGACTCAGACATAAAGCAGACCTTGACTATGCTTTAAGCCTCAAATATGTGGCAGACCTTGACTTTGCAGTGGTTTCAGGGTTGGACTGGGGGTTTTAGCTTCGAATTAGCTTCGGATTAAGTTCGGATGACACCCAGACCTTGGTATCGGAGCGTGGCGCGGAACACGGTGTGTGCTTCGTGGTCGATGCCGTACAGGTGTCCGTACGACAGCGCGTCGCGGTTGGGCAGCCTCTCCAGCGCAAATGCCGGCAGGTGGCGCATCCTCACTGGCTCTGCTGACGACAGCAGGTCCTCGCCTGCCATTGAGGGCGCCATGTGTCATGCAGGCAGATGTCAGTACAGGTGTCAAGGTGCCACGCGGCTTGCTCTACAGGCGGGGAACCAAAGAGGGGGTGGAAAGGGGGAGGGGCGGGGGGAATGGGCGGGAGGGAAAGAGGGAAGGGGGAGGGAGACATATCAGGTGTCATTTTACGCCACACGTCAAGGGGTGACAGCTGAGTTCTGCCCGCCAAATTTTAGGGCAACTGTTAGTTCACATCATTGAGTTGGGTTACTATGGGGAGGGAGGTGCAGGGACCAAGTAGGGTCAGCCTTCACCAACAGGGCTGATAGCATATGTGACCCGCACAAGAGTTGTGTGCATATGCGTGCGTATGTGTGTGTGCGCGCGCGCGCGTGTGTGTGTGTGTGTGTGTGTGTGTGTGCACGCGCGCGTACGTACGTTTGGACACGTGTGCCTGTGTGCACGTGTGTGCCTGTGCATGTGCCTGTGTGTGTGTGCACGCGCGTGTGTGTACGTGCGTAAAGTGGGCCCCAGCATCATGTGTGCGCGCGCGTGCACTGACAGCTCAGAAGCAACAAGAGTCAACACCTCTTCGCTTGCAAGGCGTGGAACCTGCCCCTGCACTGCAAAGGGTCCAGAGGAAATAGATACATTGCCTAAAAAATGAGTTAACTTATTGGCTTTGGCGTTCTTGGTGTCAGATTGGATGGGTCCAGGATGCTTTGAGACCTGAGGGGGAAAGTCCGCAAAGTGTGCGTGCAGACACCTGTGCATATGCGCATGCGTGCGTGTGCGTGTGCGTGTGCTTTTGCGTGTGTGCGTGTGCATACCGGCAACGTGGAGGGTACGGCCGTTGCGGCGGAAGGTGGCGGCGTTGCGGCTGGCCAGCAGCGCCCCCCGCGGGTTCCAGCTGCTCCTCCCAAAGTCATGATTGCAATTTATAGAACTATAAGTCGCAATGAAGATCGCGAGTAGGTGTAAGATGAGCAATGTTTGACTCAAAGGCGAGGGCAAGGGCAAACAAAGACAAGAAAGTAATTCGTTGGACGGTGAATCTCCCAAACTGAGGCAAGTGCGTGCTAGGAGGGAATGCAAGCTGGGCACTGCTGACGACGTGGACAATGCAACCGTGCGTGCACTATGGGCTGTCGACACACCCACGAAGCGCCACCTGGCCAGATCACAGGCCCAGCTCTTTATCTGACATGGCCTCGCCCAGGCTGCTTGACAAACCTAGACTGCTGAGAAGGCCATCTCATATTGTCATTTTGCCCTGCCACCTGGCAGTGCCAGCTGGCACAAGGGGCGGGGGGTTGGAGGGGGCAGAGGTGACCTTGGCTGACAGACCTGGACAGGCCCCGGCTGCTGCCAGTGCCACCTGGCGGCCCCCTCTTGCAATACTGACCGCCATGCAAAGCCACCTGGCAGCGCCATCTAGCAGTGCCGCCTGCCAGTGCCCCCCCGCCTGGCATGGAAAGGAGGGCTGACAAGGGGGGTTTGCGGTCGAGGGCTTAGAGCTCATGGTTTCAAGTTTAAGATTTAGGGTCAAAAAAATTGAGGGGTACCTGAACTTGTAGGCCAGGGGGTTGTTGGCGGCGGCGGGAGCGGGCAGGCCCCCGCCTGAAGAAACAAAGGACTCCACTCTGCCGCCCGCAGAGTGCACGCGGTCGATCATCCGCATGGCCGACATGTGGTCTGCTCAGAGCGTGCCACGCATACACGTGTCTGAGTTACGAGTGCTTCAAACTTGGATGGCTGTGTGTTGGTGCGCGTGTCTCTCAGTGTGTGTGACTATGTGTGCCTTTCTGTGTGTGTGTGTGTGTGTGTGAGTGAGAGAGACAGGGTGTGTATGTGAGTGTGTGAGAGTGTGTGTGTGTGTGTGTGTGTGTGTGTGGTGTGTGTGCGCGCGCGCGCGCACATGTGTGTGCACATTCACAATACAGATACAGCCATGTCTGAGTATATCGTGTGGGTGGTCTACGACAGTAAATTACACGCATACTATGTAGGTAATATATATTTCACATCGTGTGATGTCGGCAAAGCAGGCCTCTTAGCAACAGCGCACCAATGGATGTCCCAGTCCTGCATGAAGTAGCCTGTGCATGTCTTCTCATGACACATGTGGATGGTTGTAGATATAGATTATCCTCATATCAAAGTGAGCACATACATATGTATGTATGGATGAATGTACACATATTAGTAGGTGGGTGCACAAAGACCCCCCTACCCACAAACACAGTTTCACGCGGGCGATGCTTGAGCAACAGAGGAGAAGGCATCCCGGAGTGACATGCAAGCGCAACAGCTGGCAAGACGACGTACCTATACCAGGATCAAGGCCCATCTCGCACAGCAGCGTGACACCTGCTGCCTGGGCCCTGGCGTGAAGCGCGTCCATGTCAACGCTGACGTAGCTCGCCGTCACCAGGTGCTTCTTGTGCTGCGGGCGGCGGTCCCCTCGTCACAAGGAACAAGCGCGCGAGCGTGTTTGATGAAATTAGTAGACTTGCAGGGCCAAGCACGCCTCATATGAGTTTTAGCGCTAACTTTGGTTCAAGACATTTAAGAACGCTCTGCAAATTTTGTCTCCTCCAAGGAGGCTTGTCTATTCTTGTTGGGTGCTAAGTAAATGACTACTTTCAGTTCCTGCTTAACTAGGGCTTGAAGTATTCCCTGTATAATGGAGTTAATCGGCTCAGAATGCAACCTTTTGAGTGAAACATTTAAGAACAAAGTATATCACGTTGGCAAGCATGCACTAGGAGGGCAGCAGCAAGATAATCTCTCTCTACCGCCTCGCCCTTTTCCGCCCCTCCCTCTCTCTCATCCCCCCTCTCTCTCACCAACCCCCTCTTCCTCCCGTCCTCCCTCTCTTTCTCCCTTGCTTGCCCTTTGTCTCTCTCTCTCTCTCTCTCTCTCTCTCTCTCTCTCTCTCTCTCTCT
>WELA01012905.1:207016-219063 GCA_009602735.1 Mesotaenium endlicherianum | reverse complement strand
GGGGGGAGGGGGGGCGGGGGGGAGCAGAGCGGGGGTAGAGGGAGGAGCGGCACACGTGCCTGGCTCTACCTCAGCTCATTGTCTCTGTTAGTCTCCAATTTGTATCCTTAGTGAGTGTATAGTAGTGTGCTGTCGTCCAGTTACAATGCTGGTATACCAGGATGCAGCAAATACGCATTTGGGATGCTCATGCATCCTCCTCTGCACACGCCCGCGGGAAAGCACATTGTCTGCATGCACTTGAACAGAGACACATACCCTGGGTGCATGCACTTGAGTAGAGGCACGCACCTCGTCAAGGAGGGGCATATTGTCTGGCTGCGCCTTGTGCGTGTGCGAGAAGAACATGTACGCCCGCTCCGCCTGGAGGGTGCCCACCTGTCATTGCTCTCACTCACACATGCCACGCCGTGCACTCAGGCAGTGTACGCGTGCTCTCAGCGTGGGCCGCGCGGAGATAGCGCATGTTGGCTTTCAGAAGTATATAAGGTGTTAGTCGTGGATGGTGGGGCATCGTCACACACACCTCTTGAATGATTGCATGTGGTTTAATAGATGATGCTGAAGAAGAATCGTGCGGTAAATAATGTGAGCAGATGCAATGGGGGGAGCTTGCTTGTGCATGCAGCGTTGCAGAGCAGGAAAACCTTGAAACTTTCAGCTTAACTTTGAATTCAAATGAGTGGCGACACAGGAGCCAAATCACTCTGACAAAAAAGACATGCTAGCTCTTATCAAGAAACACCATTCTACAAGTTACTTTCTTGTCAAGCTCGACTCTTGCAGCAGGTGCATATGGCAAGCACCTGTCAGGTGGCCTCCAATATGATGCCCGACTTGGAACAGGTGCTTACAACAGAAGCCTACAGTCAGGGTGGCTCACCTGAGCTTGTTTCACTCCAATGATCAGTCCACACTCAGACAAATCGTCGGAGATCTCACACCCGACCTCCTGATACTGCAAGTCGGTGTGAATGCGCTTCGTACAAGGCTGCACTATGATGCGCAGCGGGGGCTTGCCAGGTGGCGCTCCCATGCGGAGTAACTTGGCACAATGAGCGGGTGTCAATGGAGCCCTCCTTTCCCACTTGTAGCGGTCCTCCTTCAAAACCCCTATGACGCCATTTCCTATCATCATGACGCGTGAGCTCGGACTTAACTAAGAAGTACAAAGGTAACTCATAAGGTACACGGACCTTAGCACAAAAAGGGCTTAAATAATAGTAGGTCCAATTTCGAGCGTGATTTATGTAGCGCGCTCCGGTTTCCCGGTCTTCTGCCAATTTTTGTGAACTAGAAATTGACAAAGAGAACTCACTAGGCTAAAGTTGGAGTAAATGCACTTATGCACTTTATGCGCGGAACCAGCAAATGCTGCATGATATCTGCTCCTTGTCTGCACGTAGACTTTCACCCTCAGCTGGTATCGAACAGAACTGCATACTCCTGTCATCCATGCTGCGAGAATGCACTATAGTGATATATCCTCACTATTTCCATCAATTCACACCATGGTGTCAAAGCTTTCGTACTCTCCAACGCAGTAAGAGTATGCACAGCGTCAGCTGCACATGAAAGTGACAGGAATGACACGACAAATTATTGTCCTGTGGAGGTAAGGCACCGACCAGCCTCACAGCATTACCGAGCCTCGGATTACAAGCTGACCCAAGCCGGCTGAGGTCGTGCCTACGTGCCACCGAACGTCAATGGACGGAAGTGGACGGAAGTCCCCATACCTTCGTCGGAGTCAACTCCTGGCCTCGCCGAAACAAGTAACAACCCACCAGCCTTCAAGACCCCTTGATCACCACTTATAAGTTATAACCACCTGGTAACGGCCATGGCAGCTAGACCTCAACTTTTGGTCACCTAAACTGAAACCTCTACCTCACACGTTCCGTCAGATGTAAGTGATGAAGTGCTAACCCTTTTGTTTCAGGAAGGAGCAAGCACATCTATCATACGGAGACCTTACGCCCGAGGTTTATATGATCCGAATAATGTTGCGAGAATCACTAACTTACCTTTCCTAAGTAACCATACATAATGAAGAAAAAACCCCCATTAACGATCAGCCAATAATGCGTAACACGCATTTTTCTGAGTAGACCGTACAACTGATATTTGATAAGCATGGCCTTTGGGCATGATCACAAAACACATGAACAAAAGCTGGTCTCTCACATACATACAATCATATTGCACTTCCACTAAGTCTTTGGTCATTTTAATTGTGCGACAGTACAAAATCTCAGCAAACTGGTGCATTTGATGTGGAAAACTGCTCTAGTGGAATGTATACTTTTGACTTAACAAAGGACACGCTCTATCACGGCACAGGATTTACTTGTTGACATATTCTGAGCAACTCATTATGGTTTGTAGTTCTTCATGGGACCACTCATTACCTTGTATGTAGCGTTCCATTACCATTTCAATCTAAAAGCATGGTTTACGTACACATAAACAACAGAATGTCGAAGAGAAGTCTTCACCAGCCACACAACGGAAAAAAACCTGAAGTGGAAGGACAACCCTCAAAGTCTATTTCGACACAAATATGTGTGTTTTCCTGGTCTTGCGCTAAATAGTTTAGCACTAAATTTGGGCAACTTCTGTGCAATGAGGCTCATATCTTTCACCCCGAGGGACGCGCCAAAGGGCAAATATATTGTGCAAGCTTGGGCCAGTGTCAATTTATGACACGACTTAAACATAGACGGTGCCAAATATGTCAGTGATTGAAGTGTCATTAGGCGATGGCAAAACAACAGCAACACTTTTTTGAAAGTTCATGGGTCAACAAATGTAGCTGTTTACATTCTATAGACCAGAGGGCAAATTGACCGCTCAAGAGGCAAAATCACATTTTGCACACATTTACACAAGTTTAGGATTAAACTCACTACGCTACTCTAGGCTCCAAACATGAGCAATGCCGTGCCAGTAGCCAGGTGGAGGGGATGCGCTAGAATGCGTTCGGGCGTCGCTGACGCTGTTGCTGCATTCATGACTGGCTGGCTAGCTGGGCCGTCCTCTCAAAGGGTCTGCTCTGCATGACGCACAGCAAGTGGCAGCACAGCGGCACCCTCACACTCACACTATGATAAACCCCACCCTAACCCTAACCCTAGCCTTTGGCTGGCGGCTTCTGCTGCAAGCGCTGGTCGAGCGCCAAGTGTCATGTCAAATGACATGTGCAGGAGGACAGGGAGGAGGAAAGATAGAGGGAAGGGGGGAGAGGTGACAACGGAGAAGGAGGATACGAGGAGGGGTAAAAGAGGCGCAAGGGCACAGTATTTTGCAACTCATCTTTCTTTCTTTGCAAGCACTATAAGACAAAACTTGCAAGAATGTGCAGATGCAGCCAGAGGAGGAAAAGCTCTGAAACAAAACATTCGTGTGTGCCTATGCCAGGGCATGTCTGCGCCTAAGAGTAGTACAGGAGAGGGCAGGCAGAAGGAGCAGGAGGCCAGCACCCACCTCTTTGGTGCGAGGCTTCCTCTCCTGTCAGCAGCAGCGCCTCCTGCTTCAGAGAGGTATGAGCTGGCAAACAGACTTGCAGCTCTCGTTGTGCTCTTGTGCCTGCTGGGCGGATGCCGACGCCACGTCAGCTCGGGCGCAAACGAGCGCCTCTTTCAGCTGCGCAGCCCTCGACTGCGCTTTCCCAAGCTCCGCCACCTGGCGCGCTCCCTGGCCCCGTACCTCGGTGACGCTTCTTTCAAGTGACGCCACCTGGCCCTTCAACGCCGCTTGCGCCTCTTCAGACGCGACAAGCCCCACCTGGATCTTAGCCTCCTTCACTGCCAGCTGGCAGTCAAACTTTCGGCACACGTCTTCCTGCCCCTTCAGATCTCCTCGTCGGGTCTGCAAGGTATTGCGCTCTCCAGCCTCGTAATCTCAGACCGTGTCCATCAGACCTCCTCGCGGGCCCCCGCTCCACCTGCAGCGCCGCCAGGTCAGCATTGGTCGCATCCACCTCAGTCCTCAGCCCGGAGGCCTTCTCCACGACGGCGGCAGAGAGCTGCCCACATTCAACCCGCACAGCGGTCGTCTCCGCTGCCCGCTCCCCGGGGCACGCCTTTGTTGCATCTCGCGCCTGAATATCCCTCACCAGCTGCTCCTGGATCTCCTCTAGCTGCCCCCCTGCCTCTGCCTTCTGCGCCTCCACCTCAGCAACCTGCGGAGCCATCTCGTCCACAAGGGCCTCCAGCTGTTGGCTCCGGCCTTCCACCGCGGCCTTCTCTTCAGCCACCTGGCAAGCCGTTGCCTCCAGCTCCTCCATGCGCGCCTCCAGTTCTTGACTCCAAGGCATCGCCATCGGCTCCTTCATGCTGGCCACTTGGCCAGCCTCGCCTCAACCTACGCGTCAATAATAAGGCCCGCCGCCCGCTTTTCCCCCTCGGCCATCAGCCTCTTGACATCCTCCGTCAAGCATGCGATGCCAGCCTTAGCCGCTGCCATGCGATGCCGCCAGCCGCTCGCACGCAGCTGCTGCCGCGTCCCGCTCCTCCGCCAGGTGGAGGTTCTGCACATCAAGCGCCACGCGCCAGCTCTCTACGTCTACCACCACCGCCCGCCTGACTCCCCCCCCCCCTTGTCTCAAGCGCCGATGCACTCTTCGGCGTGCAGCACCCGCCCCTCCAGCGCCGCATGCAGCAGCTTTGCAACACGGTCAGCCTTGATGCAGCCCCCTTTGCATTCTCTGGAGCCGAGCAGGAGGCGGCTTAGCTGAGAGCCTCCTTCTGTCTGCCTGCAGTTGCAGCAGCCCCCCTGTCCGTGCGCCTCGGACGCAGCTGCGGTCGTCGCCACCCTGGGCCCTGCCCCTGCCCCCGTCCTAGCCTCGCCCTACGTCTCTGACTCTTGCCCTGCCCCGACCTCTTGAAGAGCTTGAATTCGGCGGCCATGGCTGCCAGCTCCTTTACTTCTCGAGCTGAAACATCTGCTGCTTGATGCTCTTGCCCTTGCCCTTCTTGATGCCCCGCGGCAGCTTCTCCCCCAGTGACACAGCATGCATGCTCCTGCACCTTGGCCAGCTCAAACCTCCTCCACTCCGCTGCCCCCCCCTTGCCCCCGCCTCTCCCCTGTCGCCGCTGCAGCCGCCGCAAACAGAGCCCCTCCTCCTCCCCGCCGCTGCTAATGTGGCGCCGCCCTTGTCGTCCCTCTTCTCGCCGTCAGCCGTCACCGCCGTCGCCAGTGATGCCACACCCGCAGCCAGAGCGGCAGCAGCCAGGGCTGCCCCGGGCTCGCTGGCCTCCGCCGCGCCTCCCCTCTCAGCCAGCTCCCGAGTCCTAGACAGCCCCTTTTAGCCCGGGTGCCTGCGCTGTCTGCCTCCATCGTGGCGAGGCTGGCCACCAGGACGGCGATGTGAGCAGCAGCCTTTGCACACGTGCGCGTCAGCGCGCACCTGCGCCACCGCCAGGGCCTTCTGCAGGGCGCACACGTCCTCTGCAAGTGTTGTTGCGACGGCAGGTGTGTCCCTGGCTGCTGCTGCCACGTGGCATGCATGCACTTGCAAGCAACTACGATGAAATCTGATGGTATCCAGCGGATGTAGCAGGCTATTTGCCACACGACCATACCCCAAAACACAAATTCTAAACATAAACCCCAAGCCTCCAGAAACTAAGGCCCAGCCCATCCCGCCTGTGCAACAAGCATCTCTACCATGCTGGCAGCTCCCCCACCGGGCTTCTCCCCCGAGAACAGCTTGGACAGCTTGTCAAGCACCCGCTTGACACGTGGCTTGTCCCCCAAGTCATCTTCAGAAACTCCTCCTTGGACCTCTTTTCCATGTGCTTGTTGAGCTTGTGACTGGAACCCCTTGAAAGTCCCTCCTTTGCTGAAGTAATCGACAATGAAGATATGCAAGTCCCCTGAGTAGAGAGTTGGAGCCGATTGGCCTGTAATTTGTGCCAAAGGTAACACCCACCTTGGGCTGCTGCTGCTTCGAGGCTCCAGCCAAACTCTTCCAGCTTCTCTTGTCTCCATAGGGAGGCCCAGATGCACACAGCAGAGGACAAGTTCCTGCAGGTTGGGGAAGGAGACGAGCAATAATTTTAGAAACTGGACACTCCCCAAGCTCATATCATGAAGTGATCATTGTCATATAAGCCCCGCAAAATATCCTTAATTATCATCTATAAAGAAAAGTAATGGCTTCACGTAATCACAATGAAGACTCCTCGGCAATCAATCAATGGATAACATAATCCACGATGATGAGTTCAGTGTATCAATCTTACTTGGAGGATTTTTCCTCAATTTATACGAAGCTCACCTGTTTGGAGAGGGGAGGCACTCTGTGTTCCGTGATGCAAGAATTTACTTCTGCTTCCACTTCGGAATCTCAAGGCTTTGTCGACAGGACTCGGTGGCAAGTACAATAAGGGAACACATTGGCAAGCGATCATTCTGCTGCCGAGCTTCAGGTCTAAATTTGAACTAGGAACTCATGTAGCGAGTGACAGAGGAAGGCATCTTTGATTTAGAATAGTGTCAGCGGCTTTTGCCGGAATGACTAGAAATCAAGATGAAGAATCTCATTATGACATGCTGTGCTAGCTCAGCAGCAGCTGTACTGCTGAGTCGACAATGCTTTGTCGTGCACGGTTGACTGCTTTGTTTATATTTATGAACTATTTCTTGCAACATAGTTGCAATATTCAATTGTAAAATGAATAAAAAAGCCTAGGCTTTGCCTGCAGGTGGCTATATATGCATGCAAGATTATTCCGTCAAGCAGAAGGGAAACTGTGGACCCAGAGTTGAACAGTCAGTTAAACACACTAAACTTGGCCCATTGAAACAGAACGTGCTGTCGGGGAAAGATTATCCTACATGAACCTACGTGCAGCCAACCCAATAGCCAACCTCGTCATGTATAGCTTCAGCTGGCGCATCAAAGCAGACGTAAAGCGACTGCATGCAAGCGGTATTTACAGTGAGCATAAGTGAGCTTCTATAGGAATGCATGCAGTTCAGAACAGTTCGACAGTTTAGAAATTGGTTCAGAGGATGCAGCTGGTCAAGCTGCGCGGTCCACTTCCACGTTTGACTTTGACTATCGCTGCTTCTCTGCGACGACTGAGACCATTGACTTCTCTCTTCTTGCTGACGAGGAGCATAATACTCGGCTTCATGTCACATCAAGTTTTAGCCATGGTGTTAAAGGAATTTTTTTCTCACAGATTCTTGGAGTGATGCGGAAACCGCATCCTCCAGTTGTTTAGAGCTGTTCAGTGATTAAGGTGAAGCAAGGGTAAGCATATGACTTGAGATTATTGAGGTTTGCACCTCATTAAGATATGCCAATGGAAGTTGTGAGTTGCTTACGCAAGTGTACCTGCGGATTTCAGTATAAATTTCCTGGTGTTCTCCAATCTGCCAGAAGAGAAATTGTCTGCAGCCATCCGCGTTGTTCAAGCGAACCTCTTTAAGATCTGGTGACGCTTACACGGCGAGGTCTTGTGGACTTCCACATTTGCACACGACAGGGTCACATATTTGCAACCCGAAATTTTGCTGTTACACATATCAGCGATGTCAGAACTCCGGACGACAAGAGCATGAAGAGCACCTCATATACATTCACCATCATGATATAGTTTGTGTTCGATTCATTGTGATTGATATGTACTGTCGCAAAGCATCTGTCATCCCGACTACTCGCTTGATCTATATAGTAAGGCTCTTGGGCGACAAACTTGAAGACATTTTCGGAAGTTTCATTAGTTCGTTGTCCATTCTCATCAGACCTCTCCTATCATCCCAAAGCTGGTTCGCTCCTTACGAATGTAGAAGTATGTTACATTGTCTACATCACTTTGAGCTTTTCGACAACATGAGCTATTGGCAAAGATTTTTCGTGTCATCAAGAAAACTTTTGTTACCGAGTCAAACTCATGAAGCCTTACTCCATAAAAGTAGGTGTAGGGGTGGAGCAGTATACCATGGACCACGAAGCACCTCTTACTTCCACAAACGTGAGTGTCCTACGGTAAAAACATCAATATGAACCTGAAGTAGCCGATTCAGTGTGTGGTAGTTCATGATACGAGCACTTCCCTTTGCACAGCTTGGGTCGACCAGTTGAGGGACCGCATAGCCATTTTGTTCAAGACGGATCCATATGTAAGCTTGGACAATTTCCAGGGCTTACTTGATCTTGCTCTTGTGTCTCTCCCCTACCTGCGGGAGTTCACCCTCCTCCATCTGCACCTGGGGCCCCAAATGGAGCCCAGAGAAGCTGGAAGTGTTTTGCTGGAGCCTTCAGGCAAGAAGCCCCTGAGGCAGGTACTACCGTCGGCACAGGTTACAAAAGGCGAACCAGCGCCACTTCTTTACTCATGGAGATGGGTCTGATGGGAAAATTTCATCTTCCACCACTTCAGGGAAGGAGAGACATAATCAGATTGTTATCACAATCGGTTCCAGCACATGGGAAAGAAGTCCAGGGAGGGAGCTATCAACATGACTTGGGGGACAAGCCTCATGTCAAGAGGGAGCTTGACAAGCTGTCCAAGCTGTTCTCGGGGGAGAAGCCTGGCGTGGGAGCTGCCAGCATGGTAGAGACTCTGCTGGCGCTGCACTTGGGTGAGAAGGATGTGGAGGCCATTTTTGTCGAGCATCCTTCACTCTACACCGCTACCTTCACGAAGGAGGAGCCTGATGTTGTGACTGCACATGAGCTGATACGGGACCTTCTAGCGTGCAACCTGACTCGTAGGGAAGTGGGAAGGATAATCAGAACCAATCCGTTTATCATGTCCTGGGAACTAGGACGGGGTTGCATCGAGGTTGTTAAGCACCTGACCAATGAGCTGAAGGTAGTGCAACTCGCGGAAGTGCGCAGACTTGACAGTAACACTCTCTACATGAAAGGCAGCACCCTGAGGGAGACAATAGCCTGCCTCAAGGTCCAACTGGGAAAGCGGGATGTAGGCTTATTCATGCAGAAGTCTCCACAAAAGTCTTCACAGCTGCTAGGGCACACCAGTTTGAGTTTCGATCAGAACATTGAGGCTCCCGGGAGTTCTCCAGGCCCGCCAGACCAGGGTCTCTTCCTGGACAGGTCTTTACAGCCAGTCTCTGTGGTCCCCACTGTGCCGGCCGACGCCTGGCAGTGGCTAGTGGCGACGCTGGGCGAGTCAGCCGCCCAAAACTTGATTGCTGGGTCACAGCCAGTCTCTGGGGGCCCCACTGAGCCGGCTGGCACCTGGCAGTGGCTAGTGGCGACATTGGGCGAGTCAGCCGCCCAGAAGGTGATTGCTAAGAGTTCTCGTGTTTTGTCTTTGACGATGGAGACGTGCCAGCAGAGGCTGAGCAGCCTGAGGGAGATGCTTCCGGGGGTCGATGTGGTGGCCATTATTGTCAAGTGCCCAACCATCTTGACCGTCAACCCAGAGGCTCTGGTGGCGACACACGGGTGGCTGGTCGAGACGTTTGCCGAGCTTTATTCAGCAAGATTTGTGCTCACGTGTCCCACGCTGCTGCTCCTGACAGTGCCCCCGCTCCAGGCGAAGCTGGACTTTATCAC
Organism: Mesotaenium endlicherianum; assembly: GCA_009602735.1. NCBI lineage: Eukaryota > Viridiplantae > Streptophyta > Zygnematophyceae > Zygnematales > Mesotaeniaceae > Mesotaenium > Mesotaenium endlicherianum. The sequence continues at coordinate 209,522 of WELA01012905.1, read as the reverse complement.
GGGCGTGCTGGGGAGGAGCAAAGAGGACGTGGCAGCATATCCCCTTATCCTCACAAGGGGCGTGGAAAGCGTGCTGAAGCGCTTTACCAAGATTCAACGCCTTGGGCTTGGGCACAAATTCAAGCTCAGCACAATATATTCCTCCAGCAATGATGAGTTTGCAAAGCAATTGGATGTCTGGGCGCAGGTACTGCCGCCCGGATGGCTGCCTGCCCCTTCACCTCTCATTGATCCTCTCCCCTGTCCCTCCTCGTGCATATGTGTGTGTATGTGTGAGTATGTGCGTGCGTATGGCATTGTTGAGGCTCAAAGAAGTTGCTCGTTTGTTTGTATGGGCTGGGGTGTGTGTGTGTGTGTGTGTGCCTTGTTGTGCGTGTGCAGCCAAGTTACAACCTGCACCGGCGATGGATCCAAAGTGGACGTGACAAATGGCACGACAGTGAGCCCCGAAGTCGAGAGCCGGGGGTAACTTCAGGGGTAGGCTTCAAGGCAAGCTGCCAGCTGCCTCCCTGATAGACCCGAGCAGCGTGTTGGGGGGGTGCGCTTCAAGTGCTCATGCTCTGGGAAGGAGGGGCCGCTGTTTGCTGCCCAAGTGGGGTGGGGGGGTGCCAGCAGGTTCAGGGGGGGCAGAGCTGAGGCTTTGCAGGCGGTGCTTGCAGCCGACAGTGATGGCCAATCTATGGCCTCGAAGCAGCAGCAGCAGCAGCAGCAGCAGTGGCAGCAGCAGTGGCAGCAGCAGACGACCCGTTTCTCTCCTGCTCAACATGCATGGTGCTGCCAGAGGGGCCCGTATGTATGGCAGGTAGGGCCTGCAAGAATACCATCAACCTCTGTCTTGTGGGATTTGTGCGTGTATATTCGCAAGTGTGTGTGCGCGCATGTGTGTGTGTGTGTGTGCCTGTGTGTGTGTGCGTGTGTGCCTGTGCAAGTGCGTACGGCGTGTTTTGACCATTATGTTTTTGTATGTCCTTGGCATGACACTATATGTACTCATGAACGTGGGTGTAAATATGCGATTGATTATTGTGCATGGTACGAGTACAACGCGCAATGCCATGTCCTTGTGATGAGTGACGCGGATCGCCATGTGCTTGCACAGTGATGCCCTCTGTGGTCTCCCAGCACTCTGGCACGTGGCACTCTGACGCTCAGCCATGTGGCGCTTCATACCTTGAACCTTAGCTTGGGGGGGCTGTGGAATTTTGGGCACAGTTGTGAGCCATGTGGCCTGCTAAATGGGCTGGAATCTAATCAACATCATCATGGCTGCTTCCAAATGCGTGCAGTGCGGGCAGGCACGCCACGTGGCAGCAGCAACCGGGGCCACACTTGCACTGGAGTACAATTCTGTTCCTTCTGTGCAGAAATTTGTTGACGTGCTTTCAATGGTAAGTCCCTTCTTTTTGGGTTGGTCACACTGCCGTTTACTCGCGTTCTCGCTAGCTATTTAAGTGGTCAATTGACATACCTCACCGCATAAGTTATGTATTACGACAGTCACACGTATCTTTCACATCTTGACACATCCACGTGTTCGACTCTTTGATGTACTTATGATGTGATATCTTCAATCAGTGTGTATTCGACTATCTATGTGTCTATTGTACTTCAACAAGAAGAGTACTTGTCAAAAACTGAAATCCCACGCATGCATGCCTAGCACAGTCGGCTGATGGGGAGCCAGAAACCTGTGGGCCGTTCAAGCCTTGGGCCCCAGCGTCCATCACCCCATGTGTATCTGGCCCTCCCTGGCCTTGCCTGCCTGCCTGCCTCCCTGCCTGCCTGACAGCCCCCCGCCTGCCTGACACCCCCCCGCCTGCCTGGGGGTTGTTGCCCTCCCTGTGCTCGCTCGGCAGTAAGCGGAGGATTCAGGAGCAGGAGGAGTCTGCTGCGGGTACTCTCATGCATCCGCAGGCCAGCTGGCTGCAGACTGCTAGCTGTCGCTGCCTGCCTGTCTGACTGTCTATTGTGTATCTGGGAGCTCCTCATTGCATGCGTGGTCGGCCTGTCTTGCACTGCTGCCAGCTGCCAGGTGGATCGCATGTGCTACTTGCAATGACAGCTTAAAGCGACAGCTGGCAGCGTCTGAGGATGGGAAAAAACATGTGTTTGTTGGATTGCTTGGCAAAGACATACACAGCGCCCGCTGCTCCTACCTGCAGGCAGCTAGTGTGCCCCACCTCATTGTTGCTCCCTCCGTTTCTGTTCTTTTCTCCTCCTAGCTGATGCCACTCTCGCGTGTGCAAATCTCGGCCGCGATTGGCTGGCTGTTGTAAGAACTTTTGTCACAATTGGCATCTTCCGCTTCATGTGGCAGGGACCTACCCTGGCGCCCCCCCGAGGACTTGTAGGGCCAGAGGCCTGGCCAAGAGGAGGGAAAGGTATTGGAGCAGGGGCTTAGGGTTTGGGGGAGGGTTTGGCAAGAGGCCCTGACATTTGATACAGCAAAGGGGGGGAGGGTTTGGAACAGGCCCTGGCACAGAATGCAGGAAGAGGGGGGGAGGGG
>WELA01012905.1:170972-195042 GCA_009602735.1 Mesotaenium endlicherianum | reverse complement strand
GGGGGGGGCAGCAACACGAGGCACAAGCTGCAGCAAGATGAGGATAGGCCAAGCCTGAACAGGGGTCACTTGGTTTCATGAAAATCAGGCACAACACTTGTCAGAGGTCAACAGCCCCCCCTGCATACAATGACTGCACTAAACGCCATTGCTGGGGACTGTCACATCTCAAACTCATCGAAGCATCGCATATGGGAGGGATGACAGCTATGCACATGGGCAGGAGAACCCCTCCAGAAAGAGAGGCCCAAGAGTCTCCAGCTGGTGCCACTGACTCTGCAGTCACAATATCTGGGGGTGGCTCCTTAGTCTAAGCCAGTTCCTAAAATCTGAGGAGAACCTTGAACCCCAACCCTTCAAGCTGATGCATCTCAGGAAATGGCTGCGAATTGATTCTCAGGGGCGCTGAGCCTTGGAGGAGCTTTACCTTAAGCTCGCTCAACTTCTCCCCAGTTTGTGTATGTGAGAGAGTCGTTGCATGGCCGGCTGGCAAGAAGCACCGAAGAATCAGGCAAACTATATGCTGACCACGAGAAGAACACCCGTTCTGAAGCAGCTAGTCTGCATAGAGTATGTCTTTAGAGAATTTTTTTTTCCAGATTGACTTGAAAACGGTTGTTTTGTACCTGGCAGACCCTGACCCACGGACGCGCTCCCTTTTGAGTGAGCTCTGTGGCAAAAGTGCTCTTGCCACTCCCAGGGGGCCCTCCCAAGACCAACACAAGCAGCTTCTCATGCTGGTAGGCTGCTGGTGTCGTATCCGCCATTGCTCGTCTTATTCGTGTCTCAGCATTTTGCAGTGCTTGAGCTGAGTTCTATAGAGTGGCTGTCATTTGTGTTGTCTGACGTGTTCTTAGTGGAAGGTTTGCAGCAGATGCTGCACCTACTTGGCCTCCTCACACTCTTATGACAAGAGAGCCCTCAAGGACAGGCGACGAGGAGGAGCTGGGCCCAAATAGAGGCATGCATGTATCCAATGTGATCAGGTCACAATCATACTTCTGGCTCGAGCCTGAAATAACTCAACTCCAACTTTCTGGACAAGGCAATTCTGATGAACGTGGAATTTATATTGCTTGGGTAATCATCGGTGTATCTGTTGTATTGTTCGAGGCATGAAGAACTGCGACCTTAATTTGTATGGGCTGCTAATTCATGTGTCTTCGGCGGAGGCTATGAAAGTTCAAATTTCGACCTTTTATGATATACAAGTTGCTAAAAAATAATTGGGCTAAGATTTCTATGATGCAGGTGTCAAAAAGCTTGACGATCCTGAGTCGCTGTGGACTAGTGCAGCTCCAGGGTAGCTTCAGAAGGGTATAATTGGCCTGGTGACCGTGTATGGCTTCACGAATGAAAACTTATTTGGCTCAAGTCAGTTCAAATGCACTCTGAATATGTGTGCACTTATTCTTTAAAAGTCACGTCTATGCTAGCAGTGCAAGTGAAGAGCAGCAATTGGAATCCTGTGTCTAAAGGTTGATGCACTCCATGTTATGAGGCCAAAGTAATGCTGACCAGTGCCGTGTGTTAAGTTACTCTTTCCGCTCTTTCAGATGGTCCAGGATGGTCCATGCAGCATAAGCTATTTTTCGAACACCCCATCAAAATTGTCAGACATCGATGTGAACTGCACGGAAGCATTGCCCACCCTCGCCTTAACCATTATCCAGTGTCAACGTCCGACTTTTCTGTTATCCAAGAAGGCATGCGCAACTTTGTACACCAATGTCTTGGTGTCACGACAGGGCTCTCGTGACAGGCACTTTGCATCGTGGCTGACACTGCTGCTTTAGTGACAATTGACGCTTTACCTCGTATCTGACACTGCTGCTTTATATATGTTAACAGACCGGAGGTATGAAGAACCAGTCATATGTTTCTAAATGGGTGTGTCTTCTCCTTCTAATAGCAGTGTCATGTAGCGCTTGCGCAGCGCAAGGTGAGAACCCATTTCTGAGCTCAGAGCATGATGACCCAAGCAATTTACAAGTTATTCTTCGATTTGCAGCAAGTTATTAGCTGTTCTTATAAGCTGAGCTCGTTTATGACATTCTCTCCTACTTCTGGCGTCTATACATCGCTCTCTTTGAAAACATTGTGGAGTTGCAGTCGTTGCTCTTCTAAGATAGTGATTTTCCTTCACTATTCATTTTCGCCATGTGTGAGCAGATGTAGGGAGCGAAGATGCTGCAGAAACCATAGAGACAATCTCGGAGCCCAAAATTGATATTTCTAAGTTGAGGATCAAAGACTTGCGGGTATGGACCTTGTCTATTGCCTCCGTCTTGCAATGCTGAGTAATCTTTGTCAGTGCCCTCAGTTCAGGCAGTTTTGAGATTAGAGTATATTGCAAACAGGAAGTAGGCCTCCTGTTTAGAAACTATCGGATGCTGTTTCATCCCGCCAATGCACTGCAAGCCGTTGCTGTATTGCAGCGGTGGTGGCTGCTTCTGAGATGGTCAGGTTTGGATGGAGGCAAGTGTGTGCCAGGCTAACAATTTTGAGAGACTTGGCCATTTTTGACTCCAGCAGGTCGTGTTTGTCTTCATGGATGCAGAGTAAGCTACTGGACCGTGGACTAGAATGCACAGGCTGTGCTGTAAGGCCATTTTGGACCAGCCCACCTCCCGTTACACCTAGTATTCTCATTTTGCCCTTGAAGCGTCAAATTGTGAGATATTGGCAGACGTTATGTATCTAACAAGATGTCAAGGTGCCCCTGCAGACTGCTTGAGGAACGGGGGGAGTGTGCTGCTCAAAGTAATGCAAGCTGTTAATATACACTGCGCAGCATACTCTCGTGCTGGTGTTGGGACAAGAACTTTCTACGGCGTCCTTCACATTATGTAGCTCACCGTGTATGTGATAGACGGCGGCTTTGTGGCCTAAATGGAGGAGTCTCTTTTGGAGGGTTACCTGCATGCATAACTTGCTGCCATGATAGTGACTTGCCACAATATAGTTTTCACTGTGACAACCAAATTGAGCACATCCCCTGTTTTCTTCTTCGTGATCTTTTTGCTGTCAAGTCAAGTCTGCAGTTGAAGATTGTTATTGGGAAAAGACAATGTCAGTGTTACTCATACAAAGTAGTACCTCTCAGCTCTAGTACATATTGCGATTCTCTCACACTTCTCATCTACTGATTGAGTCAACTTCCGCTTTTCGTGGCAATCTTGGTCACATATTTCGTCAAGATGAAATCCAAGCTTAAAAATCTGATGTGTTTAGTAGTACAATGCTGGTGCTTACAATTGCGTCCCTGTTGATAGGTTGTTTGCTAGACCTTCCTTTCACCTACTTCAGCACTAGTACACGGTGCACTATCAGGAAAATGTGTTGCTCTCTGCACATGCATGAGTCGCACTTAACGTTGTTAGGAAGCTGGAATTGCAGGAGAAGAGAGACTATGTGGAGATGCTGAGGGAGAACTGGCATCTGCCCGTACTATCTGACGAGCAACTGAAAGAGATGGGCAAGAGCCGGCCGAAACCACCTACCACTAGCGAAGAGTTTCCACGCAAGAAGTACAGCGAGGATGACCTTCAGCGCCTCATGGGTGAGCCTCCAACTTGAGAATGATGTGAAAAAAATTGGGCAACTTAATCCTTCTGTGCTGATGACATCCATCATCGTGAAGTATTGACATATATGCAACCCCCTTGTAGGGCCACTTCCCTGTGCATCTTTTTATGCTCTCTCTTTGGTGCGCGACTTCCTCTGCTTTTACTTGTCATGATCTGCTTGACTTCAACCTCATTGTCCTGATTGTCTTCTTTGGGGGGCAGAAGTGACACTAACTTAAATAAAGAGCCACGTGGGTGCCAGTAGTGAAAGTCTTCCAGGTTGGCAGGCTTGAAAGACCCTTCATGTCATTTGATGGCGGCCATGTATGTTTGTGCCATTTAATAAAATGTGCCTGTCAAATGTCCATGGCTCAGCTCCTGCATCAGAGCTAGCTGAAACTTGTGGCAGAAGTTTTCTTGACCATCAAAAATTGGTCAAATTTGGGTGCCTCGTGTCTGCCAATTGGGGTACTGTCAAACAAACACTCTGGGAATTTAGACCTCCACAGAAAGCTTGCAAAGTAAGAATACTCTTGACCATTAATAACTGGTCAAATTTGGGTGGTTTGTGTCTGCCAATTGGTGTACTGTCAACAAACACTCTGGGAATTTAGACCTCCACAGAAAGCTTGCAAAACTATTGTTGTTGCTGGCCACCATGTGAGCAGATGAGCTCAAGGCTAAGGGAGGAGGGGGCAACTTTGAAACTTTCAAGGTGAGGTGACTTGGTACACTTCGCTATTTCTGCACAGAAGCCCCCTTTGACTGCCTGCTGTTTAGACAATCGTATTGCCAAGAACTCGATTGCACTCCCTTCATTTATTTTCAAAGTCTGCATCTATGTCATGGACTTTCAATGTATGAATATATTCATCTTACTATGATTGTGCATTCTTGTGCAGAACTTTGCTGCTGATAAGTTTGGAGACTATGATCCTCGAAAGTTCACAAATGATGATGAGTTTGCTGATTTTAGCAAGTTTGAGAAATTTGACAAATTTAAGAAGTATGGCAAACCCGACAAGTCCGACAAGGATGAGTTGTAGCTTCTTACCAACAACTACGTGCACACTTTACAGGGTACTTTGGGCATGTTCTTTGCAAAGAATAGCTGCCTAAAGGAAAGGGCTGAGCGCTTACAAAGTAATTTTTCCTTGGAAGAATTTCTGGTATGTTTCAATTTAGCACGTATGATTGTGAGCTTCCCAAAGTTTTATCTATAAGTGTGACCCTCTTAGTTGACTTTGACACTTATCCTCCAAAAGTCATTGGTGCCATATTTGAAGCCTGAAATGTATTTCTTAGCTTTTGTGATAGTATCTGCACTTGCTTCAGTATGAGTTACAAATAAACCAGAAATGACTGTAGCTCTGTGTGTTAGACCTGTGCCATTTCACCCGTTCCATTTGTGTGGAAACCAAATATAGGAGCACTTCAATGGATTGGATGTTCCCACTCCTGAAATAACCTCAAAGTTTTGTTTCTCCTGTGGCCCAATCAACACAAGCTTTGCAATGTGAGAGAGGACATGGCGCAATGTGTTGAATTCTCTTCGTCGCATCGTGGAAGACAATGAGGATTGTTCATTAAAAGAAGCTTTGCAATAAAGAATCTGCATGTGCTTCATGCACGAGCTTGAGCTAGAAGCAATTCCATGCCTTAATTGGTGCATGCTTGACGTTTTACGTCTGAGCAATCAAATGCATGTACAGTAAAGCTTTCCTACCTTTAATGTCATTGAAAATGTTTAAAGATTAGCATATGTTAGGCATAACTTTTGGTCTTGAGTCTTGACGCTATATACGAGAAATTTCCTATGTAAGGGTACGAGTAGAGTGTTATGTCGTCCGTGTAAAGACCATATCCACGTGGCTCATACAAAACATACGAGGAAATCTCGTTATTAGTGAATTTGTGGTCCACTTCCGCATGGTGGATTAGAGGTCCACGTTTAGCGTTGACATTGAAATGAGACTAACACTGACATCAGTTGATTATTAAGCCCGTTCGACGACTTTCATTGACAAATTTTGACTTTTTTTTTGCAAAATTTGGAAACATCGCAGTTCTATGACTGTTTCGGCCAGCCGCTGAATTTCACGTAAATGGGAAACCCATCCAAAATATATATAGGAGGTTGTCTACCTAGATTGTATTGGGAAACCCAAAGTGGGTCCACTTTGAAATTCACCCTGGTTGGCATGGGATGACTTCCCATCGCTTCTCGCATTGATCAATTTGAGCCGTTTCATCACCTTCAGAATATCAGGTTGTCGGCCTTTGCCTCCGTATACCACTCTATCCCCATCTATTATCACCAGCGCATAGCGTCGTGGTGCATTCATATCTTTTGTTTTACGTACGTGTACATGTAAGTCAAGGTCACTTCAAATGCGATATGTTGATGTCTAAACAAGTAACTACAATTAGCTTCTATATTATTAAGCAACATGTGTCACTGTTGTGTGTGTGCAAGAGCTTATGCGTGTGTTTGGGTTCATTTGTGTTATCAACTTTGAATGTTTAACAATATTTTTTGAATTCAAGACATTATTCTATTTTTTTGGCTATATATCCATTATTTGTTGAATAAGATAACTTAGTAATCAGTCTGCATATTAGTTTGTTGGTGCATATATGCCACTAACATCATTTGGGCAAACCCATTGACTCTAGGCTGCCACCCTTCCAAGACACGACGCGTGTTATCTTTGTCAGTCGGGTACAATACATGACCAAACAAACGTGACCATTCATGACGGGGCATAACGATCTATTTGAATACGCTTCTTTTGAAAATAGATCATGTTTAAGTCGGTAATAAAGAGCTAATTGGTAATGGTAACAAAGTGTACTCATTTTGATCAGTTTGAAAATTTGTTCGAGGCGCGGTAGGAACATGACAAGCCATGCCGCATAATAAGTCAATTATAAGGTTCTGATTTGTGGTTGACAATAAGGCCCACCCCACATTCATTTTGAGAGGGCAAAATTAGTAAGGGTCACGTGCGTGCTCTTTAGACTTCATGGTTGGATGAAATTACAATACGTGCGTTAGGCCATTCGACGTGTTTGCGATGGTTCAAATTTGTGCAGGGAGATTAATGGAGACGGTTCAACTGGGCCGTTGAACTTATATGTTTGCGGACATTGAATTCGTCAGACATCAAAGTCGTCTGAAAACCCCATGTAGGGTCCTTATGGTTAATGCCTTGTTGTGTGCTGCAAGGATGACTAACGAGCCATGGCCGTCGGTAGGTTAATGTGAAGTAATCGGGCATGGTGAAGAGAGAAGAGGGGAAAGCCCACATGAGGCAAGTCATCTTTTGTCCCTTTTTTCTTTTTGGATATTATTCTTATGGAGGGCAGTTTTGTACTAGCCATAGCTAATGAGGATTTGCCTCTTCTGGTCTGTATAATGCATCTCATTTTTGTTTGTCTTCTCGTCAACAAATTGCATAGGTTTGTTTGGATGTTTGAAATTGGCCTTATTATTCAGGGCGCTTCGTGAGGGAATATGCGGCCCCCTCATAGAAATTGAAACCAATATAGAAAGCTTACCAAAGACATTTGGTTATATGTGGTGCAAGATCTTGGCTCTAGTAAGACGTCCCTCACGTAACTCTTGTAAGAAAAGGAATATTAGCGGCTATTGTTCATGTGAGCTTTGGCCCATATGCGAATTTGTTATTCAAATCTTGTACCTTATGCATGTACACGACTCACCTGGTCGATTTTGACTATGCTTGTCTCTCGCGGCCTGCTCTTTGGCGACCACCATAATACTTACCATCTCCACAAATAGACCTCTTTTTTGCGGATCTTCCCCGTTGAGACAATGCCGCCGTCGGGCTTTTTGTGAGCGGCATGGCGAGGCGAAGCCTCACCTAGACTGTAAGATAGCTCGTGACGAGGGCGTGCAAAAGGGCGTCTGATAAAATTTTGAGGTGAGAAGGGTTGGAGCGGATGCTGGTGGGCAGCCACACCCTGAAAATGTGCTAGTGATAAAACGGCAAAATTGACAGTTCGTTTCGGCGCTGGGATTTTATTCCAGCTCGTCACAGCTGTAATGGGTGGAAATCCAAATGAAATGACTCTGGAAATTTCAACGCAAATCCTAGCTGGGATTAGAGTTGCTAACATGAATTGGCTGGTTGAAGTATTCCACGCTGTTACGTTTTACAAAAGCCTATATTAAATTAGAAAATCAAAAGTCTTCCCTTCTCCACGGTCATTTCAATGTCAAAAAGTTGTCATAGGGTCGACATATATTAACATGCAATTTTAGTCCTTCAAAAGGGGAACCAAGATGGTCGACCATCCGTTTCAGCAACGAAGAGTGGACAACGTGTGTGGATAGGGTTATCATTGCAGTGGACATTTGATACATAAGATTCAGTTATGCAAGTGCGTTGATCGTAAAAATCCTCTATTGAGCGAAATTCATAAATCCCGCTCCTAGCCAAATTCCTTAGACTTCGCCAAATTTACGTATCAACAGCAGATTGAATATATGGCACAATCTTTGAGAAACTGTTACATATGCTTGTTGAAATTATTGAGAAGAAAACGGCGAGTCGATTCGACCCATGCACAAAATATACAATGTATCTTACATTATGTGTGGTTAAAATTGTTTCATCTCATTGGTCCTTATATGGTTTGCAATTTTGTGGTCGACTAGTGCTTTGAAACCAACTTGGACGCAATTTAAATAAAGTTTCATAACCTGGTCAAGTAAAACGTGTCTAACTTGAGTTTGTATTCATCTAATTGCGTGCGACTTCTATGACATTCTTATTATTTTGGGTTTTGACGTACATAACAACGTTATTTGCACTTGCAAACATTTGGCCCAATGACATACAAGGAACAAAACGCTTTTGGAACCGAGCTTTCAATTTACGACAAAATTTGCAATCCGCCGATTCAACGTGGAATCACTATGAACGTGTTGAAAGCCCCGTTCTTTTCAACACTAGTTTGGAAGAAAAACAAACTAAGATGTAATGTAAATTTGGAATTTTAAACCATATCAAAAATCTGGGATGGGCCCGGAAGCATTTCCCAACGACTTGCTAGTAATTTGTTGGAAATTCCTATTTTTTTGCGCCGCGCTGTGGACCATCTTCAGGGTGCATGGCTGCTTGTTGTGGCAGACGGCCATGGTGCCTGCTTGTTGAGAGGGCAAGAGGGAGAGAGGGTGGGAAGGGGAGGGGAAGGTGGCTATGGTGGGAGGGCATGAGGGATGGTGGAAAAGGGAGGCGGGGTCGTGGCGTCGACGGCGAGCGCGACAGCGCTGTTTCGACGACTGGTTTGTCGCGATAGTTGGGAGCGGCTGTTCGAGGTGGTTCGAGGGGAAAATTGTTGCCATCGATCCAAATATGGATTCTGAGTGATCCTAAAGTATCCATCAAATATGCCATTAAATTGAAGGTCCATCCTGCACTGATGAGCCACTCAGCAAAACGTCAGTGTAACTGCAATGCCTCGTTCACGGCACTCTGACACGCAGAAGGGCGTCAACGTGCACAACAGGCTTCCCTGTCGGGGCTGGCAACTCGATGCATGTGCATGTCGGGTGTTCTGGAAAGCATAAGATAGAGTATCGGCATAACTCTCCGGGAGGAAGCTCTTCTCTGTTGGGGTACGTGTTGGGATCATTAGTGCTTGTACGTGCACTTATTCGGCTACTCTTTACGTTGAAGGGTGCAAGTAAAAAGCCGTAGAACACCAGAATCTTTCCTATATATCTGGTACCTTTTCAATCCAGTTGTCACAACCTCTCAGTCATGAGCATATACGACATCATAACCAGAGTCGATGCACTTTGTAATAAGTATGAAAAGTACAATACACTAAAGGATACAGATGCACCATCTCTAGGAGGCGACGCATTTCAAAGGTTATATTCTGCAATACAAGCCAACGTGGACGCTTTAGTGCAGGTAATCTATTTTTCAGAGTGGGTCGAGTGCTTTCGATGCTGCGGTATATCTGTTTGACGACGATATGCGTGGGTTAGAGCACCTGAGGTCCTTTCAATGTTAAATTTTGCGCTTGAGCAGACCTTTTCTTTAATTTAGTTGGAGAACGGGGTTATATAGCCAGCACATAAGGACCTGTACAAGGTGTCATTGCAGAGATTAACCTCGTTAATTCTTTTGGTCCAACTCCGGAATCATGTGTGTGAATGTGTCTTAGCAGAACAGAAATCTGGGAAAGTCGACTTCCACGAAGGAAATTTCGAGGATTTACCTAGTATAACACCTTGCTAGGACTGCACCTACTAGATGTGTGCATTGATTTGTTGAGATGCAGTCGTGACCTGGAAGGAGATTGTTTGCATTAATATAGAACAACCAGAGTAGCGGTGACCCCGGCACGTGAAGAAGCACAAAGTTTTCAGATTATCAAACTCCTCTCTGTCACGAACTGTGTCACAAACTGGGGCTGCAGAAATCCAATGACGTTGCAATTGAGAAGAATCGTGCCAGCGTCGCTACCACAAATGCGGAGATCAGGCATGCCAAGGCATCCATTAAGCTTGAGTTCCCAAAGCTGGAAAAGCTCTCGCTAAAAAAGGTGAGCAGGACAACCCATATATTGAGGAATGCTTGCCCAGGTAAAGTATGTTACCCAACCCCTTACTTTTCCTGTGATTACATCGTTAGACTTTCAAGTGGACTGGCGTGTCCCTGCTAAATGTACCTGCTTATGGATCTGGTGACAAAGGTATCTGAGATTGGAGGATGGAAAGAAGCCCACTGTGTCAAAATTTTGTGAATGCATGCCTTCTGCTGCCAAACCTATACTTCATGCTTGCTTTGCTGCCCTCGGCACCAAGTCGTTAAGAAGGATTGCACTGTCATTCTCCCTATTTGCAGTATATTGACTATCCACCTCACCCCAGTCTTTGAGCACAGTGAAGTGTGGGGAATTGCGGGATCACATGAGCAGGTGAAGGGCGTAAGTAAAGAGGAGCTCGAGGCCAGACCTGGGCTTGTCAGCGATCTTCTCCAGCAGCTGGAGGGAGTCAACGATGGCTTCAATTCTACGGGTGCACGACGGCGCAGCGGCAAGCAGCGGATGTCGGGAGATAGGAATCTTGACCTCAAGGGAGACAGTGCAGTGTATCCAGGTTGGCACGCAGTTGTGCATATATGATACACATATCACTCGCATGTTCTAAGTACCACACGATACACACACGCAAGCATACACACACACATACACACACACACACAAAGAGACATTTACACTCAGAACAAACAGACACACGTAGTGCTGAAAACAAGCAAGCTGATATCAGGAATGGTGGTTGCAATGAGTTGCAATTGACTACAGTATCTTGCTATATGTAACTGAAAGCGTTCTTGCTGCGACACATGAAGTTGGCAAACAACTGCTGCTCATTAATTGACCGTCTCCTCTTTCTTGCAGCCTCTCTTGCACGAGCTGGTACAGTGGCTGTGAGTGCTGAGTGCTAATTGTGTTGAAGGAGCAGTTGAAACTTTTGTGCTGTCCTACATACGCAGAAGGCATGGACAATGATGTGGCAAGGGCGCGCAATCAGCACACCGAGCAGTCTCAGGCATTCCGGGACGAGTTTGAGCTCAGGCGCATCACTCAGGTTAGCTGTTCTATCGCATTAAGTGCATATGTCCCCTCCTATGAGGCTCAATCTTCTCTACTCTGATCTGCAACCCCTTCCTTCATGTAGCAAACTGCTACCTCATCCAACAGAGGTTCCTCGTCACTCCCTCTTCTTCCTGTCCAAAGGTGGAAAGGCTGAACAGCCTAGAGGCGGAGAGAGCCGGCCAAAGAGGGGCGTACCGAGCATGACTGGATGGGGATGGAGTTGGGCTCATGTGCTGCCGTTCAGCAGGGAGGGAGGGGGCATGCCGAGGGGAGAGGCTGTGTGAGAGGGGGGCCAAAAGGCTGGAAACTTTCTATTTTCAAGAATCTATTCCTGCGGCCTGGTAGCAGCTACCAGCATACGCTTGGCATTACTTCTGCCCACATGTGAATGGAGGCACTGGGTCCTTGCAGACCCTACACCCTAACACTCAGTGACCAATTTGATATTTGTGCCTGCAGGACCAGAGCCTGGATGCAATCTCAGCAGGCCTCGCCACTCTGAAGAGCTTGGCTCAGAACCTCAGTGAGGTGTGCGCATTCTCGCGGCTGGATGATAACTCCCTTGGGCCTACCCCATGTCTTCCGACAGCTCTGCTCCTGCATACTTCCCCCTTGTACCGGCTATTTAAGTAATGTTTTGCTATAGCACTCGAAGTAGGGCCTCATTTAATCAATCTCATGTAGATGACTAGGTTGCGCAGGGCACTCAGTAGGCTGCATCGAATTTACTAGTTGTATTATTGTCCTCGTGTATACGATGACGTCATATGGTAATGGAGTGTAGGAAGGGCCTGCACTCAACGTACGAGTCAAGATTTTGTGCCTGTTTGGGTGATTTATTACCTACACAAACTGCATCAGCCAGGCGCCCCAGTCGACTACCACGAATTAGTGATGGAGGTGCTTGTTGTGATTGCAGGAGATGGACAAGCAAGAGCCTCTCCTCTACGACATTGAGGTGAAGGTGAGTTTCAAATTTTTGAGTACTCTTCGTTGAGAATGTTATAGCTTGGAGAGACACTGGGTGTTTTTTATCAAGCATGTCTGTTATAAAAGACAATGACTAGTTTATACTGATCACGTAGAAGCTTCTTCATCAATGAATACAGGTGGACCAAGCCAACACCGACCTGAAGAGCACCAACAAGAGAATGAAAGAGATGGTCCTTCAGGTAAGTGCGGTGTATTCCTACAGAAATATTCACATTTATTTCTATGTAGATCATCAATCAGCACATTGTTATGCATGCCCTTAGCAGATTCTAGGCACCTAAAACTTGCCCTGTACCATTTACAGATGAGATCAACCCGAAACTTCGCCCTCGACATCATCTTGTTGTGCATCCTCCTGGGCCTAGGCATGTATCTCTATGAGTAAGTTTGATTAACCCACTCTTAGACCCCCATATGCAGCCACAGAACTGTTAGTGATTTCAGTGACAACTTCATTGCAAGTTATTTTTGACGCGGTCATTCTCCTTGGCTTGAGATTTGTAGAGAGAGCAATGGGGCAAGTCAGTTGCGCCAGGGTGTTCTAACAAATGTAAAATGACCTGGTCAGTCTGAAGCAATATTATTACTTTCACTGTTGTGCAGCATCACCAAATGAGGCATGGGGACCACCAACAAGTTCATCACTCTTAGGCCACCTTTGAACCTCCTTCCCACAGCCAACATGTCCTAGCTGCTTACTTTTACAACTTATGTGGTGGTCCAAGTCTTAACTCGTATACTTCTTCATCATCTTTTTAAATTATTGACTTCATTGCATTGGCTAGAAGTGAATACAAAATACGAAGTTGTACAAACCCAATTTTCTGTGAAAAACATTAAAACTCAGTAGTACAAAGAAATTTTTTCCTGAAAAACAGGATCGATGATTTTTTAACGGAAATGGATCTCATAAGGTATATATTACCAGATTAAAAAGAATGTGATATAATCTAATCTACTGCCTATGTAATGGGCTTGGGCTCTTCAGGCAAGGCATATCAACAATAATCGTCTAATCAATAGGAACTCACAACCTGGGTGTAGCTCTGACCGCAACAAATGCATGCTGTATCACAGCTTTATTCCACCAGCCCCCGCCTCCCTTCATTTCCTTGTTATCCCCAGCACAGGACTTACAACCCGACGCTCTTCTCGAATTTCTGGATTTGACTCAAGAAGATCCAGGTCATCTGCCAAAACAAGTAGCACAGAAAGTTATAGAGAGGTTCCAACTACGTAGAAGATTGGATAAAAACATCCGCCGTTGGACCATATAATTGTGCAAGTTTCTCATAGGCAAGCACCTTAGAATTGTACATAATGCACACACATCATCCTCCAATCTTTTCCTGGCCACTATCTGTCATCAATAAAAAAATTGCAACCCGACTGAACCTCCACTGGCCATCATTACTTCTTAGTGCTGCTGAACAGCATGTCACCTATTGTTAAAACCTGATTTGGACCTCGAACATTATACCCTGGAAGTTTAATGTGGTGCAATTTCATGGTGTGCTTCTTTAAAAAAGAAAAAAAAAAGTTCTCAGCCACCTATCCGCACAGCGCCTTTGCCCCGTATAAGGACAAGCGGCAAACATATCGACGCCCTTCACAATTGCCACCAAGTAATCTCAAATAACAGCTTCCTCACTGCAACCCAGAGACCACTCTTTTCAAAAGAGCCAACAAAACGTTGACTAGGAGAAGCTTAAAGCTCATATGCAAACTTATCCTGTCACTATTAGCATCAACTCTAAACAAGTCAAGCGAGCAGGAAGAAAACCCCCAAGCCCACATTCATACTTATCATGCCGTTTCCTAAAAACTAAATGAACATATTTATGTGTGTTATACCCTGCAAGTACATCCGGGCGTGATTGCCAACCCCTGACCTCTTCCTTACACAAGCCCCAGGCCTGCTCCAGGCCTGCTCCTTCTCTTTTGAAGCGGAGGACTGAGCATATATTTCATATGCAGGATTCAGCTCCAAAAATAACCCTCTCGTGAATATCCGACTGTCCAGCATACGACATTCAAGAATAGTTTCTTGGGTACATCTCTTCAACCCCACTCTTGCAAAGTAATAAGGCAGGAATCCCCTTCCAACCTGCCCTCTTCCAGTTTGGCATCCAATTTCTATATCAAACAAAGAACTGAGAAGCCCCTTCTTCCCCACCAGAGTTTCTCTACGGTTTCTACAAACTTCCCTACCAAGCAACGGACTCTGTAGAGCTCCCATAATGAAGAAAACGCACTCAACCATCCAAACTTTGTGGTCACCCCGGGGGCTGATTGTGAACCCTTGCCCATTAAAAGGTAGGGAAGGCCAGTGACAACTGATTGAGGGAGGAAGGCGCTTTTGTAGGAAGAGGGTAAGTGGCATACCATGACGTGGGGAGCGATACGAACACAGTACGTCCCAAAGCCACTGTAGAGCTTGAGGAACCCGTGCTGGCCCACAGTTTTCATGGCGCAGTCCAAGGAGCCAGTGTAGGGTAGCTTGCCATCTGGCCCAGGCTGCATCTTCTGGATCTGTGTCTTCACGTAGTCAAATGGTAAACTGCACGCAGCAGCAAAAAAGCCAGAAACAGCACTGGCACCTGCAATACGACAAGAGAAGAGGATATCAAGCGTCACACAGTGAATGACTTTTTCTTGAAAGTAGTCACCTTCCCAAAGCCCACACTGTCCACACAACAAGGGGGACCCAAAAAGCTTCCATTGTCAGATAGCATCAGACCCAACAGAGAACGTAGTCAGAGGCGTCTCTCTCCTCATATCAGCTGGACAGCAGTCTACTAATCTGCATTTAAAATGAAGTGTTCAAGCATTGACCCTACGTGGAATAGCTACTAGAACACACAATGTCACTGCCTGATCCTGGGCCCTGCAATTGACACTACCTGTACACCTAACTTTGCAGAATGCCTTAAAATGCTCTAAATGCACATTATCCACGCTTGAAAGGCCCACTAAACAGGAATCCATTTGCCACCGCAAGCTCTTTTCTTTGTTCTATTGAAAGGTATCGGACTACAATAATTGGTATACAATTGACAGGATTGTGATTTTCACAATAGAAGACTCTGTTGATAGCCAGCTTTGCCATTCCTTAATACCTGAGCGCTGCACCCTACCAAGGCCTTTGGGGAGGTAAATAATGAGCCAGCTTAAGAAAACTTACCGATGACAGTGGGGACCTCGCCGAAGCCCAAACTATCCCTAAATAATTCAACTCCTTGGTCATACGAGGCCAGCATGCCCATGTTCAGAGCCATGGCTCTGACAACCGTAGGCCCAGCCCCCTTCCAGAGGCCAAGCACACCCTCATCAGCTACAATCCTCGTCAGAGCTTGGAACGCGTTTTTGTAATTTCTCCGGAGCTCAGGTGGCAGAGTGGAATCTGCTTGCATGCGAATGAGGGCCAAATCAGCCGGGCTTCCAACTGTGGCTCCAATGGCACCTGCGGTCAACCCGCAAGCAGCTTTCTGGTACAAGGGCAGAGGCTTGCCCTCATTTGCTTCCACTGCTTTGGCTGACAACCACCTGCACAATCAACAGTAAAACTACTTCCTATCAACGTACTTTCTACACTAAGATTTATGATGACAGACTGCCCACAGTGAGCATAAAGACAAAGCGGTGTGCTAAATTGCCTTGGGAACATAAGACAACTCGAAAATTTACAACCTGATGCACGTGTGTGGAGGAAGTATATAATTATCTACACAAATATTTTGTTTCGTAACAGTTTCCTGAATGACCCCCATGTTCACACAGTTCCCAGTTTGAAGCATGGACTATTCACAAACTAACAAGCTCTCCGAGCTGGCCCTCCTTCAATCCCATGCCTTAGATTGTATCTAAATTGTAGCAAGTCAGAAGTTGTGAAAGAGGCGATATTTCAATACACATATTCAGAATTCACATTACCAGTCCATCTGCTAGCTTACAAGACGTAATGAGATTGCTAGAGATGATGCAGGACAATTTAAAGTCCACTATGATCATGAGGCAGAAAGTGAGAAGGGCTTGTCAGATTTGCAAACTAAGATGTCGAAACCATGCGTCTGCTCCCCTTTGTCCAACTAGACCAAAACTTGGACACCCTTACATACTAAGTGACCTTGTAGCAAAAGAACATCATTACCTGAAAGTTCCAAGGCGAGCAGTTGTATATGTTGCTTGCCTTAATAGACCAGCCGAGAGCCCCTGTTTTTTATTATGCAAGAACAATGGAGGGATATGAGCGGTTGAAGGAGGCAGGCATACACCAGAATAAGTGCAGACAAGAATCAGCTGCAAAGTGCGGGACTATCAAAGTTACTGGAAGATGTTACAGCAAATGCTGCCACAGAATCACCAATACACTTCATAAAACACCGCTCACACACCTTCTCATACAGTCTAGCTTGATGTAATGGTGGACCCGAATTATCCATACGGTTTCATCTTATTATTCCGACCAGCTGACGGAACCAACCGCTATAGGTACACGTTGCCAATCTACCAAAGCCGACGTAGAAGATTCTCAAACGCAAAACTCTGCCGAGATCGTTTTCGAAGTCAGAATGCTTACATTGTAGAAGGCGCCATATCCCTCTTTAGCAAGCATATCTTTCACAATACTGCTCGCAGTTCCCTGACCAAGTTGAATCCGGACCTGGTAAACAAACAACAGAAGAAGCCACGGTCAAGGATTGCCTTGTTATAGTAATATCAGATACGGGCTCCTCCTGGAGGTGATTTACTTGAAGATGCCCAACGACCTAAATGTCTTACCTTGACCATGTCAACTGGCTGGATCACGCAAGTGGCACCCATCCCAGCAAGCCCTCCATTTAAGAAAGGCTTCACCCCAGACCAAACGGGATTCAGCGGCTTCTTCTGTTCTGTCATTTTGACTACTTGTTTGTCAGAGTGAAGAACAAAGAGAGGGGGAAGATCGGGAAGAACGTAATCGCTGGCGAGGATGTAAGAACAACTTAGGCGATACGAGATGGATGTGTGAATCTGTTGTTGCTCCAACGAAAAACGGCTTTGTTGAGCTTTTCAGATCGGCAAGGTGGAGGAAAGGTGGATGTCGACACTGGCAGAGAGAGTCGAAAGATTGTTTTGAAGTACAGAGAGGTCACAATCGCGGTCCCCGATCGGGTTGGACACTCAGAACCTCGTCCCCTGTGCCGGTCCGACAGAGGCCATCCTCCTCTAGAGGCAGGTTTGACAAATCTGCTCCTCTTTGGCTCCTCCCGTACGAACGTTGCAGAGATTCTCAGCAGAGATCCCCAGCTCCTAGGGTTGCGCATACATGAGCGTGAGAAAATTGCAAGCGTCGAGTCTCGGTACGTTCAGTACATTTTTGCTCCATCAAG
Source organism: Mesotaenium endlicherianum (assembly GCA_009602735.1). Taxonomy (NCBI): domain Eukaryota; kingdom Viridiplantae; phylum Streptophyta; class Zygnematophyceae; order Zygnematales; family Mesotaeniaceae; genus Mesotaenium; species Mesotaenium endlicherianum. Next base: position 177,467 of record WELA01012905.1, on the reverse strand, counting down.
TCTGTGAATTGCTGTGGATATCATGCAATCCCCGGTCTACATGTAATCCAAACGCCCCGTAAGGTCATGTCGAGTAGAATTTGCGAGTAACTCAGCCGTCAAGAACGTCAACAATAGTCAAGCCGGTAAGACGGGGTCATGTCGTGCTCGACTTGGCCTGCAACCACCTGCAACGAATAAGACTTGTAGCAACCTGTTATGTTGTGCGACGCTATGCTTGCTTCCTTCCAAGGATCTGGGAGTATTCTGACCTCGCATCTTCAACTCTACGTACAGCCGGCCATCTAGATGCTGCTTAGATGGCTTTGCTGACAGCTGGGAGTAGTTGAGAACGTCACCAGTATCAACTACCGTTGACCTAGACGCTCCGTCAACAATTCACGACTTTACGATGGGTCAGTGGTCACTTGTAAGTTGTGGCTCATCGCTGCAGCATCGCTGGGTTAGTTACTACGAGGAAGAAATTCCATTTGGGATCTGAAAAAACGGAATTTAAGCATGAAGATATAGGACTTGCAAATCAGATAGTCATCGTCGGACTCAACATGACCCAATTCTTCATTATACAGAAGTTCATTGATATAAATCCAAAAGAAAGATGCAAAATTTTGCAATTTGGGAAAAGATAAATTAAGATGAGATTAACTTAAGACAGTGCTTACATCATTGCAACAAGATTGTTGAGAGAGTGCTATCATTTATGTCATTTATAACTTGGGCACGCACAGCTTCTGACAACACAAAAAACATGTCAATATGCTCATACGTGTGAATCATCTAAAATAGTGTATGTTGATTCCTTCGAGGGCGGGGTCTCATCAGTCAACAACACGGCTCGAAATTCCACTGACCCAACCAATTAAGATAGTCTCTATCTTTGGATTCGTAGGTTTGAATATAGTAAATTTTCACAAAATGGCTATCATGATTTATTGAGTGCAGTTGATGCGCAAAACTTAGCTACAAGTGTGTGAACGATCTCCTTAGAACTAACATTTTGAATTTGACTTAGCGCATCCATATGATGATCTTTTCTAGATTTTCAGGTCATTGGAGTGTAGTACATCGAGTCACCTTTTCATGACCTATTTTGCATCACTGGATAGATATAAGAGAAGATATTTGCATTTTAGTGGACGGCACCTATCGGCCCCTAGTGCGACCTAGTGAAAAGGCCCCAAGGGCCAACTCGCGCCTAAGCAGACCCCAAAGACACGTTGTGTCTCTTCGCGACCCCAAAGGAGACCCTCTATGTGCACTTAAATCTGCGAGCCCTCCATAGCAGATATACCTTGCATTTATAAATAATAGTGCACCAAAATGGTTATAAATTGGTGACTGCATCACCTACAGCTACAGGAAGCTTCCTCAACCCACAAATCCACTTTGGAACACTATCTAGTATACGGTGGTCAAGGTAAGCTCAACCAATAGAGAGCTCTTGGCATATTCTTACACCTAGTTTTAATTGGTTTAACTTCTGTATAGCATATAAAAAAGCTAGTACACCTATTACACTGTACACACATTTGTTAAAGTTAATAGACTCTCCAAGTGTGACCCCTTGCAATGAATCCGCGCCACACTCGCCGCTATCTCAGGAATATGAAGCTATAGAGATGTTTTTGGAGAGGCATCTTTTGAAGTTCTTGATGGCAAGTTGTAAGTGACATAGTTATCAGTAAACTTGGTACTCTTATCTTTTGTGTTTCCAGGTCCTCTTGTCTCTCTTGTGAAGAGTAGTGAAGCCTTTGCAAGGACTACTTTAAGAATGTCATTCCAATGCGCTATTTGTGATCTTTTGGGTCTTTCCTCAGGGTTGCGCCGTACGCTTGTTTGCTTAGTTCGACTAATACGCTAATTCGCTTAGATCGTTGCATGTGAAATTATGTCTAGTCTGCTTAGTATGCCTAGTATGCCAAGTCACGATGCTGTCAACGTTACATAGGGTTGCCGTCGACGTCCCTTGACTATCGCACGTGCAAATGTACAATGTCGTGGTTGTCACGGTTTTTGTTCTAATTGGAATTACTTTTTTTCTTTGGAACTCTATTTATTTTTCCAATGTCCCGGCACCCTTCAATCACTCATGAAAATTGATTTAGTTGTCTACAGCACACCCAACTACCAATGGGGGAATTTGAACCCCCATCATCCGATTTTTAGGAAGCGGAGCCTCACCTTAGTGCCAAAAATCTATATTTCAAAGTAGGTGTTGTGGACATGAACCTTATAATTTGCGTCCGCTCATCTTTCTTCTTTTTCATGCACACTAGCACAAGTTAGGTTGTAGTGATTTGAGTTATTATACATTAGTTTGCATATATTTTAATGTTTTCAAATATATTCGAAATAGTATGGTGTGGAGTCAAGTGTGAATAGGTACTTTAGTAACTTGGTTCATGTCCTTTGAACCTTCCAAGGCATTTTCGAAGTTAGAGGAAAGACCTAGAAGAACTCCATGTGGCAAAAGTCAGATGTGCCATTTTTAGGTCAAAAGGACATGTGTACATTATTCTAGAAAGAGGTGGCAAGTTTTGGGATGTGTTGGGTGCCAACACATCAACATACACCTTCCTAGAAATTACTTATGTAGCAAGTATATAAACAAGAGCTAGAACATAGAAAGACATTCCAGAATCACTCTTGTACTTGCCAAAATCCAGAAATATATTAACTTTCAAGAAGCCATCTCTCTTTCAAGAAGCTACCACTTGTGTTCAAAGATCCTTGTCTTGAATAGATAAAGTATTCTGTTTTACTAAGTACTTTATCTATCTGTTTCACTACAGTGGTATCGGAGCTAGGCACTTTGGTAGCACAAGAAGATGGCCGATCCTCAAGACCAACAGCAAGCTTTCGAAGGAAGCCCTTCCTCTCCAAGACACCCTCCTCCAGCGCCGATGGGAGAGCCCACTCAAGAAAATCTGCAACAACAAGAAGCACCACAAGGAGGAGCACACCCTCCTCCAGCGTCGATGGGAGAGCCTACTCAAGGAAATCTCCAACAACAAGAAGCACCACAAGGAGGAGCACCGTCAAATCCCGTGGCAGCCGCTATAGCAAAGTTGACCCCACCACAAGGAGTTCCCGCAAATGAGTGGGCAGCCTTCCTAATGACCGTCCACAACCAAGTGGGCTTGGCCACCTATGAAGCAACCGTGCAAGCGTCAAGAGAAGCTATGGCTGCCATGGTTGCCCCTATTGCGAGCAATGCTCAAAATCCAGCCCCGGCTCAAGCGCCTCCACAAGAGCCAACGAGAGCAAGGAAACTCATCAAGCCCGGCAAACCCGACACTTTCAACCCCGGGAAAGGTGCCAACCTGAATTTATGGCTCTACCAAGTGGAGACGTACCTCGCATTCCTTGAAGTACCCGAGGAGGACTACGTTCCCTTTGCCGTTACCTTACTTAGAGGAGCAGCAACATCATGGTGGCGTAACTATCAAGCGGCTATATATCAAGCTATGGCGCACCCCATGCTCGGCCAAGAGCCCCCACCATCATATGCAAGATGGGCAGATTTTCGTGAGGCCCTCAAGAAGCAATTCATGCCCATCAATGCGGAGAAGATTGCCCGAGGAAAGCTCCACCATCTCAAGCAAACGACGTCCGTTCAAGAGTATACATCCAGATTTCACGCCCTCACTCTTGAGATCCCCAACATGTCTCTCGAGGAGAAGATTGACCGCTACATCTTTGGCCTCAAACCCAAGGTGGCAAAGGAAGTGGAGTTACGCGACTTGACGGACTTCTCAAAGATCATTGAAGTGGCCCAAAAGGTGGATACCTTGGATTTCAAGCACTCCGTGCCTTCATCTTCACGGGTACCGACGACGCGGGTGTACGCAGCCCCTTCCACATCCGAATCTGGACCCACACCCATGGAAATCGGAGTTATTAAAAGGGACCCCGCGGCTGCCCGGAAGAGTGGAAGACCCTCCAATGACACTTATGATGCAAGAAACCAGCAAGGAGTGAAAGCAAGACTCTCCCCGGCTGAAAAAGAAGCTCTCATGACGGCTGGACTATGCTTTTATTGCAAGGAAAAGGGCCATCGTGCACTTTCATGCCCCAAAAAGTTGTCAAAAAACGGACAGCGCCGGTAGGCCAGGAGCCTACCACCCCAAGACCCACTTCACGAGAAGGCAACACGCCAAGTGAGGTGGAGACCCCCGTTGAAGACGACGTTCCAGCCCCAATGAGTTTGAGAGGTTACCTTGGAGGAGAGAAGGTCCACATCTTGGTGGATAGCGGAGCTCAAGGCAACTTCATTGCTGCAGATTTTGCCACCAAGCACGGTATTACTATGCGAACTCTTGACCACGACGAGGAGATTATGATGCCCGATGGATTCTCCTATACTACCCCTTCCAAGAAGACGTACCCCTTGGCACTCTCTATCAAGTCCTTCAAGGATAGAGTAGTGTTCTCCCCCATGCAATTGGGCAAGTACGACGTCATCCTAGGGACGCCTTGGTTGACCAAGCACAACCCCCAAGTTGATTGGAGGACCGGTACTATCAAGATCAAGAATGACATCACTTCAAGAATCTGTATTTTGCGCGCAATCCAGAATATCCAGACCCAAGACATCCAGAAGCCGGCACACGAGATACTATTGTCCGCCCTCCAACTCAAGAGACTTGTGAGGAAGGGACACGAGCTTCTTTTGGCCTTGATCACGCCAAAAGACATCAAGAAAGACATCGAGAGTCAAGAAGGCAGCCCCGTTCCCAAGGAGATACAAGAAGTCTTAGAGGACTACAAAGAAGTGTTCTCCCCGGAATTGCCCAAGGGCCTACCCCCCAAAAGATTCGTAGACCACAAGATAGAGTTGGAGCCCGGAAGCAAGCCCATCTCTCGGCCTACGTTCAAAATGTCATACACGGAGCTAGACGAAGTCAAGAAGCAAATCAAGGAGCTACTGGAGCATGGCTTCATTCGACCTAGCAAGTCGCCATTTGGAGCCCCGGTGCTATTTGTCAAGAAGAAAGATGGTACCTTGAGGATGTGTGTGGACTATCGCGCCCTCAACAAGATCACCATCAAGAATCGATACCCGCTGCCGCGCATGGATGAGCTCATGGACCGGCTGGTTGGAGCCAAGTACTTCACGAAGATTGACTTACGGAGCGGCTACCACCAGATTCGCATCGCAGAACCGGACATAGAGAAGACGGCATTCAGGACAAGATATGGACATTTTGAGTTCATGGTCCTGCCATTTGGACTCACCAACGCGCCAGCAACTTTCATGACTATGATGAACACCATATTTCAGCCCATGTTGGACAGATTTGTGGTGGTATTCATCGATGACATCCTTATCTACAGCAAGACCCTTGAAGAGCATGCGAGACACTTGAAAGAAGTCCTTGAAGTATTGAAGCAAAACAAGCTATTTGCGAAGGAGTCAAAGTGCGAGTTTGCCAAACAAGAAGTGGAGTTCCTAGGTCTCCACGTGACTGCTGATGGCATCAAGATGGACCCCAAGAAGACCACGGTGGTGGAGGAATGGCCAACCCCCACGACCAAGAAAGAACTCCAGTCATTCTTGGGATTTGCCAATTGGTACAGAAAATTCATCCAAGGCTTCTCGCACATAGCAGCCCCCCTGACAGATCTACTCAAGAAGGACAGGCTATATACATGGACCGAGAAAGAGGAAGAGGCATTTCAAGAGTTAAAGCGAAGATTGACCACATCCCCGGTGCTCACACTCCCAAGTCCAAACCCAGATTGGCCCTTCCACGTCATCACCGATGCATCTTCCTATGCAATAGGAGCAATCCTGCTTCAAGACCAAGGCAAGGGACTGCAGCCCATCGCCTACGAGTCAAGGAAGCTAAATCCAGCCGAGCAAAATTATACAACCACGGAGCGAGAGGCATTGGCGATTGTACATGCCTTGAAGGTTTGGCGCTGCTACGTTGAAGGACGCAAAGTACTGGTCACCACGGACCACGAGGCGTTAAAGCACCTCCAAACGCAGCCGTATCTCTCAAGGAGACAAGCAAGATGGAGCGGATACTTGCAACAATACAACATCACGATTCAGTACCAGCCCGGCAAGACAAACCCGGCTGACCCCCTCTCAAGACTGCAATTAAATGCAGTGATGGTATCCCTGAAGACAGATCTGGAAGCTCGATTTTCAGCCGCCTATGAAAGAGACCCTTACTACAAGAACGGAGAAGCAGCCTTGGACCCATGCAAGAAGCAAGAAGGCAATTATTGGGTGAGGCAAGATACGGGCCAGAGATGTGTTCCTAATGACTTAGACCTCCGGCTCTTGCTTCTACGAGAAGCACACGACAACCCTCTTGGAGGACACTTTGGAATCCTAAGGACCACGGGCGTTCTAGCTAGGACTTATTGTTGGCCAGGCATGTCTAAGCAAGTCAAGGAGTACTGCATGAGCTGTGACACATGCCAAAGAGTCAAGCCATCATCGCAAAAGGCGGGAGGACTCCTCCAACCACTACCAATGCC
>WELA01012905.1:131383-166791 GCA_009602735.1 Mesotaenium endlicherianum | reverse complement strand
CTGGACCTAGATCTGGACAGCCCTCTAGGTCTGTCAGCTGGCCTTCTAAAGAACCCGGTTTGCTCTAAAGTTGGACCTCGAGGAGAACGGAGGATGGTGGCCTGCTCTTTAACTATTTGGGTGTTGATGCCCACATAGACAGGCACTCCAGTAGGATGCTGAAACACATTGGCTAGAGGTTNCTAGAGGTTCATGCCCCTGAGCGGAGGGGGAGGCTGGCATACCTCTGGCCCACCCGCGTGTCCCTCTTCTGGCACCCCTGTCCTCTGGGGATTTCTGCCTGTGTCTGCTGCCCAATACAGTCAGATCAGCTTCTTCCCCTGCTTGGGCAGGTGGGCTGGGGGAGCGAGCGCGGGGTCCAGTTGTCGCCATAACGGGGATCACATTCCAAACACCTGATCGTGGTTCTTTAAGAAGCGCCCCTGCCTCTCGCTGGGTATCCTGAGTACCTGCTGCTGATGCTTCTCCTCTGCCCTGTTCTTCTTCCTCATCCTCCTCATCCTCCTCCTCGGAGAGAGTAGGGGTCTCGTCCACTAAGTCGTCCTGCTCCCTAGTAGACGTGGAGTTGTCTACCGACCTCCCTTTCTTAGGGTGCGCTGGAGGTTGCTTGGCCTTCAGCCTACTGATATCTATCCGGCCTGCATTCTTTGCCCATTTGACAAAGGCATGCTTTCCCTTAGAGAAGTACTCTCTTCCCCTCCTCCTATGTTCCTTGGTCTCTGCATTCATATTGCTCAGGCATCCATTCAGCCTGGGGTCCCAAGGGGCAATGTGAGGTGGTAGGATGAGATAGCCGTCTAGGCCATAGTGGAAGTCATCCGGTTGGGCTCGGTCACACTCCTGCTTCTTATTTGTGACGGTCATCCACCTCCAGTCTGTTGGCTGCTGGTAGTACTGGGGTCCGTGCTCAGCCTTCCTCAGTTTACACGGGAACCAGTGGGGAGAGAACATCTGCTGTCCTGCTTCCCTGGCCAAGTACTCCCAGCTCCTTCTCTCAACTTCATTGTAAGCTGGCAGGAGTGTGAGGTAGAATACCGTATCCTTAAAGCTATCGGGCCGCATGCTCACCATCCGGATGAGTCTCTGATCTCCCACTATTCCCGGTATGGGGACCGGCTTGTCCTCTGAATCATCTGCGAGATACCGGGCCTGCTCTGCTGTATAGCCCACCATCTTAGCATAATCTTCGTAAAGGACCACGCCGGTGTGTGTCTCGATGTACCTGTCCAGTGCTGTAGCTCCTTCCTTCTGTAGCAGTGTTGTCTGTTCCAGCCTGTTGATCTCCTGGGCTGCCAGCAATGCTTCCTTCAGGTTATCGAAGTTTTGGCCACCCACCACAGTATACCTGTAAGTGGCCAAGCTCTTCTGTCTGTCCGCTTCAATCTTTTTTCTTTTCTCCTCTTCTGCCGCTGCCGCTTCTTCTTGCTGTTTCTTCTGTCTCTCCTCCTCAGCCTTCCTGAGGTTTTCCGCTTCCTGATCCTTCTTCCTCTGTGCCTCTTCTGCCGCCTCTTGTTGTTTGCGGACCCTTTCTTGTTCTCTCCTGGTGAGGGACGTCGCCGCCAGCTCCTTCTGGTATTGCTCCATTGTCCTCCTGGCTTCTTCTGCCTTGCGCTTTCTGTCCTCCTTTTGTGTGGTGGGCGCCATCCTGCACATGTAACCAGGGCACAAGTTAGTAGGATATGGACCTTTGTCATAGGGATTGCAGGAAGTATGTTAGTATTTAGTATAGTGGCTTCGCTGCTGTTTACCTTACAGGATGATTGCTAAAAGTTGACGTAGTTGCGATGCGCTACACATAAACGTATGAGTGTGTTTTTATCGCTCTCGCTCACTAACTGTCATATATTTTCCCCTCCAACTTAAATGGAGACAGGACCGCCTGTCACCTTCCCGTGTCAACTGAAATGACAGTTATGGAGGGACTCCAGCGGCCCGAAGGTGGAACCGTGTCAACGCCCCTTTGGCATTGGTCAAGTGGTCCTTAAACTCCCAAGTGTCCCCAGAGGCATCGTAACCCTTCCATCGAATGAGGTATTTCATGACATATTTAGACGATCGACGGACCGAGCGAGCGTCTAAAATCTCATCGACCTCATATTCCTCAGGGTCGCCGTCCCGGACAGCGGGGACCGGTCCCGGTTGGACAGGGAACCGACCTGTGAACAGTGTATCACCTTTGATGTACGGTTCCAGGAAGGAGACATTAAAGACCGGGTGCCCCTTGTATTCAGCTGACATGTTCAGTTTGTAAGCATTCTGACCGACACGACGGACCACCGAATATGGACCGACCCAGACAGGGCCAAGCTTTTTCTTGACCACACCAGGGAGGTACAGGTGCTGAGAATGCAGTTTGACTAAATCCCCCTTGGAAAATGTCAGTTCCCGACGGTGTTGATTAGCGTATTTTTGTTGGTTTTCTTGGGCCGTGTGCAAGTTTCGTTGGACTTCTGACAGGGTGTCAGCAAACTCCTGAGTTAACTGGAGGGAGACCGGGTTGTCAATCCCTTCAGGGTGAGTTAAAGATTCCCCTAGCACATCTAGAGGAGACTTAGGGACTCTACCCAGGCTGAGTTCAAAAGGAGTTTTGCCCGTTGACGCGTGCACCGCACTGTTGACCGCAAACTGAATTTGAGGCAACAGGTCATCCCAATTATCTTGTTTTTGGTTAATATATGCTCTCAGCACCTCCTGCAGAACTCGGTTAGTTCTTTCAGTCTGCCCATCAGTCTGAGGGTGGTTTGCTGTGCTGAGCAGCTGTTTGACTCCCATTAACCCCATTAAAGCTCTCCAGAACTTAGAGGTGAATTTTGAGTCTCTGTCTGAGATGATATTAGAAGGGAGCCCATGTTGGCATACTACATGGTTGTAAAACTGTCTCGCTGTTTCGAGTGCAGTCACTTTGACAGTTGTGGGGATAAAAATGACCATTTTTGTCAGTTTATCCACGACTACCAGTATTGAATCATGCCCGTTGGCAGTTCTTGGTAGTGAGACCACCCAGTCCATGGATATAGTTTCCCAGCGTCCCGCTGGGATGGGTAGCGGTTGCAAGAGACCTCCGGGTGGTGTGTGCCGAGACTTATTTCTCTGACACTGGTCACAGGACTTGACATATTTCAAGACCTCCCGGGGTAACCCCTCCCAATGATAATGTTTTGCCAGTTTGCCAACAGTTTTGGCCTGCCCCAAATGTCCACCCAGGAGACTGTCATGAGCTTGACTCAGTAAGAGAGACCTTATTTCCAAATTATTAGGAATGACCAGCTTCAGCCTGCCTGAAGTGGTTTCAGTCACCCAGACCCCTCCCTTGAGCTTATACCCGAGTGCAGTAGCACGACACACACCAGTAGTGGGGCTGGGCTCAAATGTTGGGTCAGAAAGGTAGGCTTTCCTAAGTTGTTCAAGGAAGGACTTTTTCACCTTTAGTGAAGTGAGTGCACACAGGACTTTATCTACAGCATGCTGACTAAAGTTCCTTTCTTGCAAGTCAGGTCTTCTAGAGAGTGCATCAGCAGGATTCAACTTCCCTGGTTTGTAGTCGATCTGGACTTGGAACTGCTCCAGCATCTGGCTCCAGCGGTTCTCCCTCCTCGACAGCTTGGACTTCTTCTGAAAGTGGGTCAGAGCTAGATGATCTGTAATCACCTTAAAAGCTTTACCATGTAAGTATGCTCTCCACTGTTTGAGTACATGAATGATAGCTAGCAGCTCTTTATCATGCACTGAGTAATTAATCTCCGCTGGATTAAATTTCATAGACTCATACAACACAGGATGCCACTCCTGCCGTACCTTACCATCCTTTGTGGTTTTGTCAGCAGGCTGCAACAAAATAGCACCCATGGCAAAATCAGAGGCATCAGTAACCACCTGCACCGGTTTGCTGGGGTCATACACGGCTAGCACTGGGGCAGAACAAAGGGCATCTTTAAGGGTCTGGAAGGCAGCCTGCTGCTCTTCCCCCCACACATACCCGATGTCTTTCTTAGTAAGGTCAGTCAGTTTACTGGCCTTTGTGGAATAATTCTCAATAAATCTCCTATAGTAGTTAGCCAACCCGAGGAAGGATCTAACTTCAGAGACAGACTGTGGTACTGGCCAGTCCCTTATGGTCTGGACTTTCTTAGGATCCACACTGATGCCCTCTTTACTGACAACGTGGCCTAAGAATTCAATACTTTCCTTAAAGAAATCACACTTGCTCATTTTAGCATACAAGTGATTTTTCCGCAGAGTGTCCAGCACTTTCTTTAAGTGTTCAGTGTGCTGAGCTTCATCTTTAGAGAAAATTAAAATATCATCCAGGAAAACTTGCACAAACTTATCCAAATAAGGTCTGAAAATGTCATTCATAGCACCCATAAAGGTAGCAGGAGCATTAGTCAGTCCAAATGGCATCACGTTGAACTCATAGTGTCCATAACGTGTGCGGAAAGCAGTCTTGTGTTCATCCCCCTCAGCAATTCTGATTTGATGATAACCACTCTTGAGATCTATCTTACTGAACACCTTAGCGCCAGACAGGGTATCAAGCAAGTCCTCGATCCTGGGTAAAGCATACTTGTTCTTTACTGTAATTCTGTTCAGGGCTCTGTAATCCACACACATCCGCATACTGCCATCCTTTTTCTTAACAAATAGGATAGGTGCGCCGTACGGTGATTTACTGGGAGAAATGTAACCATTTTCCTCCAGCTCTGCAATCTGTGTTTTCAACTCCTCGCTCTCCAAATAAGACAAGCCATAAGTGCGTTGCCAGGGTGGCTGGCTACCAGGTAATAGATCAATCCTATGATCTACTTCCCTTTTAGGGGGTAGTCCTGGAGGCATGTTAAACACATCAGTGTACTGAGCAACAATTTTTGCAGCAGTAGGGTGCTCCGGAGGGCTTACCTTTTTCTCAACCACTTCTTCAGGTTGAGGAGGTACCTCTCTTAGCAGCAGACAGAACATTCTGTCTTCCTTCTGGTTCCAGCTTTTGACGAACTCCATTGCATTCAGCAACTTGCATCCTTCTGGAAGCCTCTTCTTTTCCTTCATTTGCCATCCACACAGGACAAGAGGAAGAGCACTGGTGGGTGCCAAGTCAGTCTGCCCATCACTGGCTCCTCTCACTTTAACTGTACCTCTGCTCCAACACACTTCAGCTTGATGTCTATTAAGCCAGGACCTGCCTAGCACGAGATCATAAAAGCCAGTGTTGAGTACCTCAAATGTAAGCGTTTCAGTTAGAACTGCAATGCCAGAACCTAACTGGACCTCAATAGGCTTGGTTATAACTCCTCCCGGGATACTTGAGGCATCTCCAAGGAATATTTTTCTATTCCCTTGGGTGACAGTAGGCAGCCTTAGCCGCTTAACTAAGTCCTTGTGGATAAAAGTATGTGACGCCCCTCCGTCAACAAATGCCCTCACCTTCCTACCTGCAATCATGCAATGCAGTAGGATAGGGGGGACTGTCTTTTCCTGACTTTCGCATTGTTCTCCTGACGTAGCAAAGAAATGTTGGACATCAGGTGGAACAAGAGCATCCAGAGTGTGCACTCTCTGGACGTCTATATTACTGATGGTCTCCTTTATCTGTTTGTCAGGCATGCATAGTGAATCCAGTTCAGCAGGACCCATAATACCTGCTACGAGGGCAGCTAGTGACGACTCACTATCTCTAGCATCCTCACAGTCAGTAGACTGGATTACTGACTGTTGCTGTCTTTTAAAGGCTGGTCTTTTCTCTCGACCTTTCGCAGGTGCTTGACTGGGCACTGTTCTCGGTAGTGACCCTTCTGCTGACAATGGTAGCAAGTGGATTTTGCTGAGGCCGGTCTCGGCTTAGTCCTACCACCACCCCTTCCATAGCCACCTCGAGAGGAACCATTTCTACCTCTAGACTGAATAGCATTGTACTCATACTCATATTCATCACCCTGATTATCCTCAGCCTGGTCTCCTTCAACTGCATTGTAGGAACCGTGGGGCTTTTTGACAATCTTAGACACCAAAGCGTTACTCTGGCGCTTGTGATTGAACTGCTGCTGATCCCAGGCGTCAGCATCCTGGATCAAGTCAGCCAGTTTCTCATACTTTTTCTCAGCAAAATGACCAGAGACCTCGGATTTCAAGCCATACCTGAAGTATGCTATCCTATACCGTTCTGGCAAATCCGGCTGCTTCATCATGTTCTCTTGGAACTTTTGAGCAAACTCAACAAATGAAGTGGTTTGCTTCAGTGTCAGGGAGATCATCGCATAGATAGCTTTCTCCTGCTGGTTGATGACATCAAACTTCTCATGCAACTTCTCGACAAACTCTACCCACGTAGGGTCACCGAGTTGCCGAGCCTTACGCTCTTCCTTCCAGTAAAGCCACCAGTCTGCGGCACTGCCTTTCAGTAGCGCATCGGTGTGCCTGACCTTCTCGTAATCTTGCAGTTCTGGGTAGTTCTCCAGCCACTGCTCAACATCCGCGAGAAACTTGATCAGGTAATATTTTCTGTTTCCCTCAGGATCATAGTCCTGGGGAGGTTTCGGCTTGGGCTTACTAGGCCCTCGGCCACCACCACTAGTGGTGTGAGACCCCAGTTGGTCTCTGTCCCGGAGTAGGGACATTATGATTCTTTTGTCGTCCTGTTGGGACTGATACATGGTCGCCATTTTCGACTGCATCTGAACGAACAATGCTCCCAAGTCTACATTTTGGGGTGGTAGATTAGCAAATGCAGCAGCAGCATTGGCATCTACTCGCTGAGCAGTGTCGTCAACAATCCCTCTTGCTCCTGCAGCAGCAATTCCTGCCGCATTCAGCCGGTCACGTATTTGACCTAGGGGTACATTGAGTTGTACGGCAGGAGGTGGGTTCAGAACATTGGCCCTTGATGCCATAAGTTCTTCAACAGTGCGCTCGTCAGCTGGCTGTCCTTCCCTCCTTTGTATATCTTCAGCGGCCTTTGCTACTTGTTCAGCTTCTAGTCTGGCTATCTCCTCCTCAGCTTGCTGAGCTGCGACTGAGGCAATAGCAGCTGCCTCATCTGCAGCCTCCCTAGCTGCAGTATCCGCTACTGCTTCCGAATAGGTACGGTTTCCCGCTACATGGCTTTCCGCCTGGTTTTCGACATTCTCGTTATCCTGGTTCTCCATGTCTCGGGAGTTGCTAGTTTGAGACCTTGTCCTTACCATACAAAGAAGACTGTGATAACTGCTCCGATACCACTGAAATGAATCGACTTACCAAATAGGCGATTAACAATTAATAAAGATCTTTATATCAGCAAGTAATCTTTATGGTATTTTCCGTTAACTGGTTAAACGGCAAAGGACAACACACTAGCAGTGAATAATACTCGTAAGTCAAATGCGAGTAAACTAGCATCAATAATGCAAATCAGTAAACTCATACATAAGCAAGGTTAGAAGACAGTGCGTATCAATGGCTTCTCGCCTTGGATTCAGATCTCTCTCAGTAAGCTGTACAAGAGAGTTGGCCTCGTTTCCGAATGCCGAACTCGAGAGCAATGCCTAGCATATGTACATGGAATGAGTTTACTGTTCAACGGTCAGTGCGATGGCACCGCCTACCCGGGAGTTAACCACGTTGGTAGGACCTCGGTTAACCAAATCCACCGCCATCTCCCATCATCCCGAATAGCCATCCATCATAGGGATGTCATCTGGCTATTCATCTAGCATATCGCACTTAGATGCATATCAAGGCAGTTCGCTGCTACCGAGTACGGAAGTCAGCTTGCTGTCAAAGAATGTGTCAGCAAGCTGACTTATATGGACTTTCAGCCTGCTGCTTTCGACTGAGTCAGCAAACTGATAATTATGTAAAGTCCAGCAGACTGAATATTAACTAAAGTTCAGCAGGCTGAACTTAATTAACTATTATATTTAAATGAATATTATATCCACTAATATACTGATTCATTACAGCTACACCTCCTCCAACAAGATTCCCCTGCATGTTGAGCCAGTCGATGAGTAGACACTTGTTGGGGGTCCAAGACCCATGGTCCTCAGACTTAGGGTCCAGATAGTAGCTTGTAGCCAAACAAGAAGCTTACAAATGAGTATGTGAACAAGAGATGAATACCATTAAAGTCACATGCATTCCAAATGCCCATTTTTTGGACACTTAAATACCTTTTAGCGCCATTTGCGGCAATTTTGTTGGAATAGTCTCAAGTTTGAGATAGTACTAGAGAACCTTCATATGTAGACTGTAACAAAGTTTTAGACAAAATTGACAGTTTCTCCATTAGTTATTGCATTGGATTTGTCGACGAAAGTGGAAATTGTCACTTTCTCCCATTCTAACTGCTTCATAAGAATGAGCTTTAGTTGTACAAAAAGTTCATAATTGGCTCAATTTTTTGAGAGGCTACCAAGGACCCTCAGAGATGACCAAAAAATAAAAAATAATTAAATTTTCATGAAATCTCTTCAAGTTATTGCTTCCAGTGTGTGCCACGTGGCGCTTTTCACACATGTGAAGAGTGGCAATCCATGTAATGCAATACATTTGTAGGTTGAATATGTAGATTATTTAATTAGTTTTTTCATGCCCATATACTATTATTGGTGAAGGTTTGGGTCATTCCATCCATTGAGGCCCAAGATACGTAAAGAAACTGAGATCGGCAAAGTAAGCAATAACTGAGAATATCTTACATATTGCATCATCTTTTTACGTCATACAGATGGCCATAACTTGTACTCCACATTCTTGATCCCTCCCAAACTTGAGGAAGCATTCACGACCCATCTGAATATCCATGGATGCAAAAATAAACAATCTGCATAAAAAGACACTAGTTTGTGGACCTCTAAATTTTGACATGTGGATTTTCTTACACATGTGAAGCAAGCAAGTGCGCACAAAACACATCTTAAGTACATATATGAATATAATTCTACTAGATTTGTACCCCCCCATAGTGCTACTGATGAATTTACAGGTCGATCTAAGTACCGTGGCCCAAAATAAAGCCCATGAGTTACATATACAAAAGTTGATGATAAGTCGTCTACTTTTTGTGTCCTGTGCCATATGTTAACAATTTGCTATCGTTTTATGCTATAACTTTGGTTGACTGTCCTTCTATGTAAAAGAATTGCATAAATTTTCCAAGTTTGAAGGTATCTTCAAACTTTTTTTCTTTTTTTGAAAATTAATAGCAAATAGGCATAAAAAAATTGGCTTTTTAGTATTTATGCCCTTATAAGTCCTGTTACATGTGCATTTCATTATGTGCCCTAATTTTGGTGTGAACGTACATTTTTGCAAAATTTATTTTTCTAAAAAGTACAGAATTGTTTTTACATTTAATTCATCATATATTTCAAAAATGCCAAAAATCTATTGAATCCATTTTTGACCACCTACCTACCTACACTCAATATATAACTTTGTACACGTTCAACCAGAAGGTATTTTTCAATATGGGGCTTGTGTCCAAGATAGAGCCTGCACCCATCCTAAGATCCACAAAGTATCATGATCAACCCACTAGAATGACAATACCAAGAGTCTGAATTAACACGAACATGCCTAGAGGAGCAGGTGGCAGATGGAAATGAATTGACTTACCAATAGGCGATTAACGATTAAGAAAATATTATTATATCAGCAAGTGATTTTAATGTAACAATTCTTAACTTTCATGAGAATTGTGAAGATATTTTTTAAACTTTTTAGAAAGGAGTTCTGCAAAAACTGAACAAAAATGCAATGACAAGAAGAGGTGTTAAACACTCAGAGTTGCACTAAGATTGGCTCTGCAAGTATTTACACTTGCCAACGCGAGCCAGTTGAGTGCTCAACACTCCAGCGACACCTATGTTAGGGGGTTGTGACAGGACAACTTGTACTTGTTGAACGTGACAACCCAAAAGGTCTACCTCTTTACGTAACATGTGAAAGGAGACAAACCTCTTCTTGGGAGGTTTCGTTATGACTCTTGGCTTATGCAAGGAGCCTCATGACTTTACGTAGGTGTCATAATGCCTCTTGGTATTATAATATGTATTTGCAATATATTCTATAAATCGCGATATGCATATATGTATTATACTTGATAATACAAAATACTGCGTTATGTACTTCTGTATTATACTTGATAATACAATGTATATAGCAAAATCAGTCGGTGGCTCCCTTGGGCCACTTTCAAAGGTGTTTTCTTACGGGTTAACGATTGTCGTTATCCAAAAACAATGACAGTCATTATCCAAAATGATGGAAGTCATAATAAGTTAATTAATCATTGATTGATTAAGTAATTCCTTCATAATTAATCAAAGTAACTTTATTATTAATTATGTCGTACTATTGCAAAGTAGTCAAATTACTTCACGACGCTTTTTGCAATAGCATCTTGGTCGTATCGTCAATCAATCAGGAATTAGTCGGCACACGCGTGTGTCGAATAATTCATGAAGATGCAATCATTTATCAATTAATATATCGATAAATAGTGTAACGCATTTTAGGTAATTAGGAAAACGTCCCAATTGCGCCTAAAAAGCTCAGATCATTACACTTTATGGTATTTTCTCGTTGACTTATACACCGGCGAAAGACCACATATCTAGCACAAACAATACTCATAGTGATATGCAAGCTACAAGCAGCAATCATGCAATCAGTGAACTCATACATAAGCAAAATTAGTAAGCAGTTGGTGTAATTGCTTGCAGCCTTGGATTCATATGTTCTCTCAGTAAGATGTATAGAGAGTTGGCCTCGTTTTGGAATGTCGAACTCGAGGGCATTACCTAACCCACGTACATGGGATGAATTTACTGTTCAGCGGCAAGTGCAATAACACCGCCTACCTGGGAGTTAACCACACGGATAGGACCTCGGCTAACCAAATTCCATCATCCCAAATTGCCATCCACTTGAGGGCATTTGGCCACTCATCTAGCATATCACACATAGATGCATAATTAGGCAATTCACTGATACAAAGATTTCCCTCCCCAAGTTGCCTTCCAAAAGAAAAGTAGAGAACCTGGCAACCACGACATATGCTCAAGTGGGACCAAAAAAGAGTGCAGCTGCGCTGACAATAACCTTGTCTTTGCAAAAGACTTTGAGACAATGTATAGTACAATTGCAACTCCAACCAGGCAGAGTAGTGAGGGTGCAAATTAGAGGAGACATAGCAGCCCTACACAGGGGAGTAAATCGGACTACAATAGCTGTCAAAATTATAACAAAGGATAGCCTGGACATAATATACTGAGTTGCTAATACTTGCATTGTTATATGCTTTGAAGGTCAGGATGACTACAATAGCATACAGGGCGTGTTTTCAAGGCTTTTGGAGGAAATGGGCACTGTCAATATAGTAGGCCTGCATATGGGAAAGGACCTATTCAGAGTCAAGTTATTTCAAGGTGTCGATTCACCCTGAGACAGGTCTAGTGGAGACAGCCAAAACGTCAAGGACGGAGAGGTACCCAATCTCCGCCCTGGGGAGCGGAGATTGGGTTTCAAAGAAGGATTTCCTTTGGCCTCACTCTGCCTCATTTTCACCCTGTACTACGGGTCGACGGGGATCGACATTCTTTGCCTACAAGGATAAATTTTCCATCTCCGACAGGCAACGCAGACGGAGTCCCCCCAACCACTCGCAGGTGCTCCGACGAGAAGAGACGTGTGCAACTCTTGCGCCTCGTCGTGGAGATGATCGTAGGTAGAATGTCGGTGCATGTGCGTGAGTCTAATGACAACAACTGTTTTGTTTCAGGCGAACCCTACTACAATTACATGGGGCACCGGCTCTTTCCTACATTCCATGTGTGCTACTCCTAGTTTGCCACGTGATTTTTTTGACACGAGAAATTGCGAGCTATAAAAGAAATTTGCACATCGACATTGACAAGCGTGCATGTATAAGAAAACCACAATATTAGTAATAATTGATGGAGTTGTTACACAGAGAGCCACTTGGCTCCCTACCAGCTCCACAAATGGGTCTTGCTATTCAAGTCCACAGTTACAAGGTACCAATCACCCCTTGTTTATGCCACTCATAACTACCCACAGCTTCCTATCACCCACTGCTCATGCCTACGATATCACCTAAGTTTGGCTGCAGCCTCCGACTCACTCACTGCTTTTGCCTTAGACAAGGGGCTAAGCTACCTGCAGCTTACAATCACCCACTGGTTCTGCCAAACACATCTCACATAAGTACCTGCATCTTGCAAGCAGACATTGTAAGGGCCAAAGACACCTATCGTAACCACTTATTTTTGCCAACCATTCCCCAACATATACCACTGTGTCAAATGCTTGCGCCTGCTGTTCCGCGTCAGTATACCTGCAACTGTGCATATAAGCAACTGCTTAAGGTGTGCAATGCGGAGAAACCCACAATATACGCTACACCAGGTTGTTCAAGGGTCCTTTTGCTTCCATTGTGCGCGGGGTCTTCAAGCCCGTCCCACGGATATTCCTCCTTGTCATCTCCAACCAAATTACAGCACACACCTTCATTACCTGCTGGAGCTCTATGTACAAAGAATTATTGTGGAGCAAAAGCGCTAGTGTACTTCACATACGAGGGCACGCGCCTTGTCGTTTGTGGGGCTGGCCTCTTCTTCTACCTTGGTTGCGATGACGTTGGTGTTTGCGACGCGCGCCCCCTCTGACAAATTGGATTCCATTTACTGCTCTCGGAGATCTGACTGCTATGTGTTGGCCCAGATTTTCCTACACAGCATCGCAGACACGAGGGTCATTGCTCGTGCATAATTGGTCAAAACTAGAAGGAAAAGGCCAACCTTTACAACGTGTGCAGGCGTTGCTCACCTCCCGATGTTGGGGATGTCAACCTTCCCACTCCTGCACCTGAGGTCCCCCTTTCATTTGAGACCAGTCACGCACACGCACTCACTGGACATGAGGTGCACGCATGGACTATGGCGATATCCACATCACAGTAGCTCTTGCATTATGCACCCCCTCACCTCTTGGAGACAAAGATGCCATCTGGAGTGTCCTTCTTGCATCTTCACCTCCCCACTCTTTTAAAATGGAGTCCGCTTCAGAATGCGCATGGAAGATGCACAGAGCACCGCAACTCACAGAGTGAAGATCCATGTTTTGCTCACCTCGCGGATGAGGAGATGCCACTTACACTGGATC
Organism: Mesotaenium endlicherianum; assembly: GCA_009602735.1. Lineage (NCBI taxonomy): Eukaryota > Viridiplantae > Streptophyta > Zygnematophyceae > Zygnematales > Mesotaeniaceae > Mesotaenium > Mesotaenium endlicherianum. Next base: position 153,633 of record WELA01012905.1, on the reverse strand, counting down.
AAAACCTGCACGGCCTGCTCAATGCCAGCCCAAAGTCGATCTGTCTCGTGCATACACCCTTTGTGGACAATGGTTGTGTCATGGTTAGGTCTCACCCTTGGGTGTGGGCAGCGGCGTGCGGCGAGCTATACGACCTGCACACCAATCTCACAGACATAGGATCAAAACAGCCCACATCTTTGATATCTGATATTGCGCTGGATATCAAGGTTGGTCACGCACACCTCCGTTCACGCACCTTGCTCGTTGGCGGTGGCCGTCTTGGAACTGGGTCCTGCACTGGGCTCCATGTACTTGGTCCTCGTCCTTGCGCTCTCCGTCGTCACCATCTGAAAGGTATGCCAACTGCTTCTCGCCCTTCTTGGCGTTCACTTTCTCCTCATACCACTGCATACAAAGTGGCCACGACATCCAAGCTCAGGCACTCTGTAACGTGTCCCTACCACGCATGTGCCTAAATATGTATTCTGGCAGAAAGTTACTCACATTTTAAGTGCATGTGTCCACTGCGCTCTCCATGCTCATAAGCAGTGTCTCGTGCTCGGGCTTCAAGACGCCGTCCATGTGGTGGCCAGCAGAGGGACCATGAAAACGGTCTTTGCACACGTTACGTGGCCACTGCTAACTTGGATTTGGGCAGCAGGTTTATTTTCTTGTCACAAGTCCACTGTACACCGACTCGCCCTACCCCGTCCAACGGTTAATCTCGGTACTCTGTCACCTTCCTTGTGTCTTCCCTCATTTGCCTGTATTTGTTGTGCAATTTTTGCACGCCCGACAATTGACCCCATGAGTACATTTCATTGCATGAGTCGCTAAAATTCGATCACGATTGCTGCTACGCGTTGCCAACAAAAGTGTATGTCAGGCTTCAGCTACGAACCCTGCTTTGAATCTAGTTGTGCGCAAGGACCATACCATGAACATCATTCACACATCATGCAATATTACATCAAGTCATAATACACCCAAAATTGATTTAACATACATTCACATGCTCAACTCCCACTTTCTCTATTATAGACATGCTAGCTCTAATATGTACATGCTAGCTCTAATATGTACATGCTAGCTAATAGACACGTCTAGTAATTCATCGATTGACTACCTTGCTCTTCTTTGTCCTGGAGCTGCAGCACCAAAAAGCTCCTCCATCTCCTCTTCCTCTACCTCTAGATCATCCTGAGCCTCACTCAACAAGGCATCCATGTCAACACCGAAACCCTCCTCTTCAAGTGCTTCCGAGAACTCTGCTTCAACAACCCATGGAGTTGCGTCGACACTTGGTCCTAGAAAGTCCACACCAGATGCTTGATGATCGCAGTGCTTGATGATCGCACCTCAGGAGGATAGACTCTAAATGCTAAGATTGGAGGAGGAAGCCCAGCGGGAAGCTGCCAGCTGATCGAAGATCTCACACCAGCAGTCACAGTTTTCTTGGGTCTTCCGTTTAGGACCCAGGCAGAGCAATTTTCTTGTGATTAGCCATGAGGTCTTAATGCGGCTGTCAAGACTATTCTAAGCCAGTAGATCTCGTAGTGGCGACCCCCACAGACTCGGCAACTTCTCATTTACTGATTATATATGCAAGACATCTTTCCATGGCGTTCCTCTTATGGGAGAGCAGCAGCCACGTTGGAACGCACAATTTCTCACCGCTCTCACCCCTAGACCCTTCTTTGCGAGGTGCATACGCTGCCAGACTGCCTGCCTGCAACGCCTGCCCCCACTCAATCACGTGGCTGGTCAGCAGGGTTACGCCGTACGATAGTACACTATGTACATATAGTACGCTAGTTTGCTAATTTCGGTGTGTAAAAATGGCTCCGTACGTTTAGAACGCTTCATACGTGATAATGTTGACGTCACGACGTTAAATTCCAACGTCGTTGATAAGTCATGACGGTCGCACGCGTGAAAACACACTTGTAAAATTTTTAGTAAGCCAGGTAGAAGTGAATTTTTTTCATTATAAAGAATTGCTTTCATAAATTTGTAGGGTTTTGCCTTGCGCTCCATCGGCCAGCGGTTGCTGGCAGCGGGATCTGAACATAGGACTAGTACAAATCTGACAAATCTGACATAGGACTCGTACAAATTATCAAAATATAATGAGAAATATGGTTGATAACCTTGTGCGTAAAAGCATCCTTGAAAAATGGAAGAATAGTTGTCCAAAAAATGTGTCCTGTTGTACATGTGCATATTTCTTTAGAGCCCTAACCATAATCCATGTCACATAAATTACTTATTGGTGAACCTTTTGTTGTCTCCTTAATTGCTGACATCACTCTAACGTACTTCCAAGACTAATGTTATAAGAAGCTAAATAATGTGCTGCTTGTGCCACCTGGCGGGTATATTACAAACGTTGCCTCATTGCACTAATGGACTTACTTAAACAACGCATGCCCTTGGCACATACTGTCTCTTTGACATGTCAGAATGACTTTCTACTTGAACAACACAGTTACTACACATTTTGACGCATGCTCAGACAAAGACCTTCTACAATTTTACTACTAAGGAATCAATGATGCAATTCTCTAAGCAGCTCCAGCAGGCAGGCATAAGTTGAACTGACGCTGTTGATAAGTTGTGCAAGTAACGGCCTGAGTTGATCCTTCAGATTCGTGCATCCAAGCAACGTGTTGCAGTGCTCACCCAAGCATCATTTCATAAAATGGCAAATGGTTGTGATTCACTCATAGTCTCTCAAACGACCTCTGCAAGTGCAATAAGTTCTTTATAAAACATGGACTGCTGTGCGTTGCGCCACGTATAGCAAACGAACTATAAAACCAACACATCATACCACGGAAGGCAGAAACGCATGAGTAAAAAATGTGTCAGCAATTTAGCCTCCACTGGTGCGCAGTCAGGACGACCTACATGGACTATTCAAGGATCAGCTGCCGACTTCTGGATGAAAGCGACTACAAGGAATAGTAGCACCGCGAGCAATGCCAGCGCTCGCTTGCAGACTCACCACCTGCGACTGCAAGCGTGCACGAGCACTTAGCTGCAGTCCGCATGCGTGCCCACCCCCCCCAAAGCCTCCTCCTCCAACAACTTAGCTAGTGACGCAGCTGCGAACTGCCACCCATCTGCTCAATGACAGGCCCTCTAGTAAGCACACACATGCGCTCAGCTGCAAAGCCCATCTGCCCCGCCGGCCCCACAGCCAGCCTTAGCGCTCACTTGCCTCGCCCAGCAGGCTGCTGTTTGGTGGTCCCGCATCCAAGGGCACACGCATGCTCAACTGCCAAGCGCTTGTGCAAGCAGGAGCAGAAGCAGCGGGAGATTGTAAATTTTGACATTTATGCTCACATATGTTCCTGTGCACTTATACAAACATACACACAAACACAAGTTCTCTCTCTCTCTCTCTCTCACACACGCACACGCGTGCAGACACACACACACACACACACACACACACACACGCAACAACACACATTCACACATGCACGCACGCTCGCACAAGCACAGAGATGTGTGCAACCACAGCCTCCCATGCACACACTTTTGCATCGAGACACATGAATGCACACACAGCATGCACACACGCCTGTGTGCTCAGCTGCTGAGCGCATTGGGAAGCTTGAACAAGGACCACGAGTGAGAGAGGACGAGAGACACTCGTCTTAAACACACACCAGGCACCCAGACACAGAAGGCATACATACACGCACCCATTTCCACAAATGCACACACAAAAGCACTAAATAAATACATATTTACACACATGCACACATATCTGCAAGCACAGAGATGCACAGACGCGCACAAGCACAGATAGAGACTTGCATGGGCACCTGCCTGCCCTGCCCGCTGGCTGACACCCACGCGTGCACAGCCTGCAGGTGCGCACGCACAGCACGCATGCATATGGTCCAAACCCCCCACCCCCCCGCCCTCCTTCTCCCTCCACCTTTTTCCCCTACTGCACCATGCGGCTTGTGCAGCTGGCTAGCACACAGTACGGCAGAGGAGCCGGCGCCATTACTCCAAGCAGCAGGAGTAGCACACGGAGCAGCAAAGGAGCAGTAGCAACAGAGACCAGCTGTCCACGCACCCCTCTAGTGAGGCTTGTTCACGACGGCCTCGCCAAAGGAAGGACACGACAGTGTCTCAGCTTAACTCCCAGGAGTCAAGCAGCACTTGACCTCACATACATGTCAAAGCCGCGAGTAACAAGGGGGTGCAAGCAGCACAGGTAACAGGTGTAGCAAGCAGCGGTGCTTCCACGCATCAGCGCCACCCCCCGAGTGGGAGGGGTGCGGGTGGCACGGGCGCTGAGTTGATGGGGGGAAAAAGGCGCTGGTGACTGCCGTGCACGCTAGGCAGGAGAGNCCCCCCCCTCCCCATGCACCAGCACCAGACCATAGGCGTGCAGCCGCAGCCAATGACCCCCACACACATGAAACCAGGGGGGGGGGGGCAGCTGCTACTGTTGGGCCCCCACGCACAGCGTCTGGACAGCAGCTGGGAGAGCTGCAACCCCGACCATGTGGGAGAGGGGGCATCACAAAACACCACTGCTTCTTCACCACCGAAGTGCACGCTCCCCCCTCCTCCACACACACATGATTGCCCGTTTGCCCACTCGCCCGCCCGCTGACCTGTCCGCGAAAGCACACACACTGCCGCAAACGCACGCACGCGCCCCCTGCGCGCCCGCACATGCACACACGAGTGCAAGCACAGAGACTTGTGCGCGCGCACGCGCCTGCCAGTCCAAACATGCACACACAGTCACGTGCCTTCATGCAGGGCATAAGCGCGCCTGTGCGCCACCCCCCCCGCACACCCAGTCAGGGCGGGTGCCACCACTGCCGTCGGAGCCCCGCACACAACCTCCAGACAGCCCACCTCGGACACCGAAGCAAGAGGTGTTGGCGGCTCTCGCTTCCCCCCGTATGCACCAGATGGTGGGGGGTGGGGGGGCCCAGCCGCCGTCGTCGCCCCACCCCCCCCCAAGCAGAAGCAGCGGGGGACAGGCAACGTGGGAGCCCCGCGTACTAACCCCTGGGCCCCTTCCCCACACGCCGGTGGTGCTGTCTGTGGCCCCAGCAGAAGAGCGCCCCTGCCCAGAGGAATCTCCCCAGCACACACCTGCGCACAGAAAGCCAGAGGGGGGNCCCGCCCAGAGGAATCATCCCCAGCACACGCCTGCGCACAGGAAGCCAGAGGGGGGCAGGCACAGCATGCACCGCTAGCGTTGCCCCAAACAGAGGCACGTCACATGCCGCCGGCAAGCAGCAGTGCAGGCAGAGAGTCTCACCCTGGCACACGCACTCCCGGGGCCCCTACGCAGACGTGCATGCGTGCCTGCCTGCCCGCCCGCCGGTACAAGCACACACGCACCCAAACTCACACCGTAAGAAAACACAACTGCTTGTTTGACCGCCCCCCCCCCCCCCCCGACCGCGTCGGTGCGTGCACAAGGTAAGAATGGGGAGGATGCGACAACTTACCTCCGGCCCCACCAGCACCACAAGATGCAGGGCATGCATCGCAGAGCACCACACTCGAGCCTTGCCGCCCTCCAGGAATATGCCACTGGGCCTGGCACTGGCACGCACGCAATGGTGCCTGCTCGCCTCGCTCCTATTCACGAGCGAGACTGAATCGCTGACGCGCTGGCAGCCTGGCTGGCTCGACAGCGAGCACGGCCGGACTGCGCAGGCGGGCAGATGACGCCTGAAGACGCACCGAGCGATCATAGCTGTCAGCCGCCCATACACGCGCGTACGAGCAGACTCGTGCACAGACGCACGTGCACACGCACACACCTCCCGCACAGCCCCACAGGCGCACACGCGCGCGCAAGCGTGCGCCCACTCGCCCACCCGCTCGCCTGCCCACGCAAGCTCACACTCTGGCATACATGCACACACGCGCCCCCTGCCTGCTCGCCCGCACATGCACACAGGAATGCAAGCACACAGACTTGTACGTGTGCACGCGCCAGCCGCCTTACACACACACAACCACGCACCTTCATGCAGGGGCACGCCCCGTGCCCGCACGCGCCCACCCCTCCCCACACCCGGCCAGGACGGGTGCCGCCGCAACCGTCGGACCCCCGCACACACCCCCCGGACAGCCCGCCCCCCAGACACACGGAAGCAAGAGCGGGAGAGAGAGGGCATGCATCCAGATGCTCGGCTAAGAGGGCCAGGAAGAGGGCGAGGGAAGGGGAGAGGGGGGAAGAGTAGGGTAGGAAGTGGGTGGCCATGTGCACTCACCGGACGCCAGTTACATCCACGCCAGCTGGCGGCAGAGGGCCCGCGTGGCTTGCATGGCAAGGGCCACGCAGGCGTGTGCCCCAAGGCCTGCGATGCCTTGCCCTCAGGTGCAGCACGTGGGGAGGTCTTGATGCCAAGCTGCGCCCTGGCCATCTCCCCACTTCCTGCATCCTCCCTGCCATGCCACCTGTCATTTCTGCAGCTCGCGGGGACTTGCATGCCGATCTGCTGAAGTTGGCCTGAACCAGACAAAAAGCCTTGCCAGATGGCGCTGGCGGGACAAATCGTGCCCTCTAAACCCTTAACACTCTCTTCCCCTACCCACTCTGCATTACCCCGTGGAGCCTCCTGCAGGCCCGTGCTCCCAATGGCACTCCCAATTCCTGCGACACGGGAGACTGGAGGGGGGCCCTGTTGGATCTAAGAGGAGGCGGGCAGGGGCTTGAAGCCCAATTGAAGCTCAAAGCCCACCCCGCCGATCTCATCTCCACCCTGCCTGGCTTTGCCAGATGCCTACCAGGGCCCCACAAAGAACTCCCACAAAGACGGGGGAATAGAGAGAGAGAGAGAGGGGGGGGGGGGAGGAGAGTGAGGCAGACCTGACGGGGTCGCAGCGCAGCACCTCCGCAAACAGCATGAAGGGCACCTTGCCCCGCAAGTTGAGCAGCAGCAGCTCGTCCTCCGGCACGTGCACGATGCGCAACAGCCCCTTGCCCATGGGGAAGCAACGCCCGCCCCCCCCCCGTCTCCCTCCCGGTGTTGCTTCTCCGCTCCCGCTGCGTTCGTGGCTGGCTGCCTAGCTGGGTAGCTCACTCAGATGGGACATGCCCCAATCCTCCTCGCTGCTCCCTCCTTTCTCCTCTCTCTCACGAGGAGCAGCAGGCACAAAGAGGAAGAGGACGAAGAAACACAGGTCGGCCACCCCCCCCAACCGTCTCGCGCACAGGCCTGGCCTCACTGCGGAAGGGCACTCCTGCATGCATCGCTGTGGGCGGCCGCCACGTGCATGAGCGCCAGCAAGGGAGGGGAAGATGGGGGCTGTGGCGCCTCATAGGAGAGGGAGTGAGGAGGAGGCGGTACCAGCAGGGGCAAGCGCGGGGGGGGGTTGAACGTGGAGCCATGGCCTCCTCCTCCTCCTCCTCCTCCAGGGTCACATTCACGCACCACCGGCGGGTTCATCACCATGCGCTGCCAGGTGGCACCTGTCCCTGAGCCGGCTGGGAGAAACCTCGCTCTCCCCTCCTCCTCGCTTGCTCACAACTCGTGCCGGCTGCTGGCAACAGGAGACGCCGCAGGAGCACAGCAGGGGCACACGTCCAGCCAGCCAGCAAGCAGCACGGGTCTGGCACCCGTCAGACTGGCTGACGTGGCCAGAGGCTCTCCTCTCGCGCCTGCTGCATGCATGGCGCAGCCCATCACGCCGCACTGCTCCTGCTGCTATAGTACTTTTCCTTCTAACTTTTCTACTTCACGAGCGTATCCCCCCTCCGCCTGCACCTCTCCTCCCGTCGAGAGCACGGGCCCCCCAAGTGCGCCTCCGAAAGGACGTACAGTCCCATGCCAGACTGCAAAGGGGCGATCCTCGGGCCTTGGAGCTTGGCCTGCCCCCCTCTCTCTCCTCCCTCCCTCGCAAGGGAGGACGCCTTTCTCACAGGATAGGCCATCCATCCATCCAGGAGCACGAGCTTGCAGCAGCTCACAGGCTCCGCCGGCCGGCCGGCCAGCACAACCCACTCAGGCCTTCGCTAGGGACAAAGCACGTCCCTCCAGATCTGTTTGAGACTTGAACCCAAGACAGGCAGCCACAGCACCGCTGCGGGACTGCCGCTGCCCCTCCAGACCGTCCTCGACACCCTCCGGGCACACCCCGGGCCCCGCTTGCATGCAGCCCAACCCCCGACCAGCAGCATATCCATACCCGAGCACTTGCCCGGACGACCGGTAAGGGTGCCTCTCCTCCCGCCTGCGCGCAGTCAAGGCTCGCTCGCTGACACACGTCCAGGGTCGTCGTGCATGATACCCTCCGACCCCCCCGACCCCTCCCCCCCCCCCAGCCCTGCGCATGTGTCTGCTGGCACGATGAGTCCACTGCGCCGGCAACTGGGACACACCTGCGACACGTGGCATCTGCCCTCTCGCGGCGTCAGCGCATGTCACACACCAGGCACCAGGTGCCTGCGACGCGTGGAGGGATAGGCGACAGCACGTCCTGCCGGAAGAGGCCCCTTCCCCACGCAGCGGAACCAACACCTGCGCCAGCTGGACACCTGGCCACGACGTCTCACACCCGCCCCGACACGTGGTGCCATGTGAGAGGATTACTTGAAACCGCGACAATATATAAATTCCACCCAACACAGCAATCTCACTCGTAGTCAGACATTAACTGTTCATAGAAGTCAAGGGGGGGGGGGGAAAAAACGACAAAATTATAATCATTTACTTTTGGGGCAATTTCGACCATAAAGCCCGAACCCTGAACCCCTAGCCTTGCATGCAACGCACCCAACGCTCTCTACTCCACACCATGGCCTTCAAACTCCAAACTCTCAATCTTGAAACCAAAATCTAGTTGCCACTCCATAAACCCGCGCCACAAAACCTAAGCCTCGCCCTCCTCCCAACACTTTACACCCCACAACCTCAACATCCCCCTCAACCCAGCAGCCTAGTCTACACCCCACGCCCTACACCCCAAACCCTACACCCCACGCCTTTCCTCGTTTCCCGATCCTGAGCCCGATGCATAAAAATTTCCACTCCTAGTCTGGAAGCCCCAGTCGACACCAGGTCCAGAAACGCGCGTCGACCTAACCCATGCCCTCCTAGTCTGACGCCATTTTATTCGGCCCATGGCTCCGTACGGCCTGGCCTCTTCTATCTCAAACCCTGGGGCTTTCCAGGCCAGCATTTTCCTAAGACCCTATATTTTTCTTGGAAAAATGAGTCTTTTCCTAATGTATGCTCGTGCTCGATCAGATGAAGAAGGAGCCGCGGCCAGGGGGCAAGGCAGATGCAGGAGCAGCGCAAAGACGAGCTCTAGCTTTTCCCTGAAAACCTAAGTCACAGAGGCCCTACTTCTATCCAAAGCCCTGAGCCTATCCCTAGCTTCTATCTATGACCCTAAGGCTTACAGCCCTAGCTTCTATCAGAAACTCTGAGCCCTCCAGCCCCACCTCTTCCCTAAAGCCCTGAGCATCTGTCTAACAGCCTGAACCTTGCAGCCCTAGCTTTCACCTACAACCCTCCTAAAGCGTGAGCCTGACGGCCCCAACTCATAAAACCACGAGCCCTGCGCAGCAAGATGCTCCCTTCTTGCTCGCTCTCCGGCTGACAAGACTCCAACCCCAAGTGCTTGCTCCTCGAGTGCACATGCTCCTCGAGGTGGGGGCCTGACGGCTCAAGGTTTGAGCATTCAGGGTTTGGGCTAGAGAATAGGGCTTTGATGCTGGGGCTTGCATAGAGGAGATGGGGTTCTGCTGAGCACAGGGGGCACAGGGCTGCCATTGGGCGACGAGGGGCATGCTTGCCGCCCAAATTGCCGCCCGGATTGCCGCCAAGATTGCCATCTGAAGAATCTATCTTTCCGTAATCAGCGTGACGTGCATTCACCACCGCACCGCAGCCGGCGGTGTAGAGCCCGACCGCATCCCTCCTGGTGAGCACGACGCGAGGCGCTTGTGCGGCCTCCTCGGGCTGCTGGAACGAGAATGCAGCTGCTAGCAAGCACACGCCCGCGCGCGCACAAGCACATGCGCACGCGCGCTCCCTCCCCCTCGTTCCCTCGCCTCCTTGCTCCTTCTGGGCGAGCAATTTTTTGTGGAATGCAGGCCAGAGAGGCAGCTGCTAGCAGACACTTGGGAGGTCAGGAGCTTATCAGAGGTTGGAGGAGGGAGGGCTTGGAGCCGCAGCTGAGCGGCGGCCTCCCACAATGCGACACATGGGAGAGGGGTTTAAATGCCGTCAGCAGGAAGAGCTCCGGCTCCCCCGTGCAGAGTAGGAGGCAGAGCCGCAATGCCGCTGCTGTTGTGCATGGCGAGAAAACTTACAAGGCCCAGAGGGAGAGCGCTCCGTGTCTGCGCGCCAGTGCCCCTCCCAGCGCACCCAGCACGCCCCCGCAGGGCAGAGGTGCGCGTGAGGTCTGCCCTGTGGCCCAGCAGCACGGCTGGATGGCCAGGGAGCTCACGGCACCACCCTGCCAGGGGCAGCCAGCGCGATTGACAGAGGGGGCGGCAGAGTCAAGCTGGGCCAGCAAGCGCACGCACGGCGGCGCGTGCTGCAGCCAGCTGGCGCGACCGCGACGGGCCCTGGCCTCGCGCTGCCGCCCCCTTTGCGCGCGGGCGGCGAGCTGCACGCAGGCCGGGCAGGTGGCGCATCTGGGGGGCCAGGGGCGTGTGCGCAGCGGGGCCTGGTTCCGCGCCCGCATGAGCGCCACTCTGGACGGTCCCCACCGCATGACCCCAGCAACAGCTGATGGGCAGAGGGGATGGCGGCAGCAGGCGATGGGCGAGGAGCGCATCTGCCCACAGGAGGAGGGCACCAGCCAGAAGGTGGAAGAGAGCCCCCCACTCTGGGGAAGGCTGCTGACAGCCATCCCTTCAGACTTCCTGAAGCAATACTGCTGCTTCACCTGGCAAGCGCGGTGAATGACAGCTCGTGTGGAAGAAAGGGCGTCAGGGGGAGGAGGGGGAGGGCTCTTGGGCGGCAGCAGCGGAAAGCAACCCCCGGCACACAAATATGCCGAGGCTGCAGCAAGCACACACGAATGCACACTGCAAGCAGGGAGCAACATCGACAGAGGAGACGACGACTTTGCTTGCAAAGCATGCAAGCAGCACCTGGATAGAGGGCGCCTGCCCTCGTGCAGGCCCACACCGAGAGAGGCCAGGCGGAGGGTGACGCGGGCATACCTGCCGGGGCCGCTGCCGCCACGCCCTCCCCCCTGCCGCACAGCCCGTGCCCGTGCAGCAGCCCTGCCCGTTCCACCCCCTCCTCTCCCCCCGGCTGCTGTTAAATCAAAGAGGAGCCATGGGGGCACCCGTGCAGAGGCATGCTGCAGGTGGACTAGCAGCACGCACGAGCCGGCGTCCTACTGAGAATGCTACTCGAGCTGAGAGCCCTGCTCAGCCTGCATCAAGTGCGACCGGAGGGCAATCTCGGGTGCAGCACATGCCTGGCAGGACCACCGGCCCTGCCTCATCCTCTCCACGCCCATGGCAAGCCCGAAGGGCTCAAGGGCACTGTTTGCGTGGGGGAAGGGAAGCAGAATGATACAACTGCCTGCTACGACACTCAAGCAGGAATCGCAGCCACGCAGTCCACTTTTATTCCTGAAAGCATCCCGCCTGCCGTCAAGTGTGGAAGCGCCCATGACAAGCTCTGAGTAAGGCTGACTCCGCGATCTGCAGGTCAATGAGCCTCTTGACTGGCACTCCTGGGACCTGCAGGATGGAAGAATTTTGCACCTTAGCCCGAGACTGCAATTTCACTTGCTTCCAGAGCACCGCTGCATGGCAGGGCAGGGGAGGAGCCTCGACAGCTCACTCTCTACGTCAGTGAACGACCAGGCAATCAAAGCTCATAGTTCTTTCATACTCAACTGATGCGATGTGATTTGAGGTTGAATAGGAGTCCTCAAGACCAACCTAGCTAATGCTGAAGAGAAAACCTGCATGTTCCACACCATTCCACATACCTAGCTAATGCTGAAGAGAAAACCTGCATGTTCCACACCATTCCACATAGTTCCACACATGCACTGATGAAGGCAGGGGAAATCATGGACATATGCGACGCATGCTCTTGCTCTGGGAGCATGGGTTGACATATTCAAGCTCAACTTTGTGATAGTCGTGCTGGGAGCGCCTGGTATCATCGCGGGCAAACCGTGCGGTTTGAATGCACGCGATTGCTCGCAGGTCGGTCTAACTGGACCACACTGGACCAACCCTCTCTGCTGGCAAATGAATCCATCCTGACTCGGGAGGCACAGGAGCTTGAGGAACAAAAGTGACTGCATTTTACCGATTTAGGCAGGTTTTAGGACCTGGTGAAGGACGATCCCGAGCAACTGACGCTTGCACGTTATCGCGTCACTGCACTCACTTGTTCTTCCAAAAATGTAGTACTCCAGTGAAATGCAACAATTAAGATTATTGCAAGGGCTCCCCCGCCAGTGATGTCTTGGGGTGGCGCTGATTGGAGCTCTGAGTATGAGGGTCTCCGGAAGAAGCCTCGGAGGGAGGAGCCCGTGCATGCAGCCGAGTCCTCCCACAGCATTGTCGTGGATAGAAGCGTCAGAGGGAACATTAGCATCCACGATCTGCCAGATGACGTTCTGCACCTCATATTGCAAAAAGCCCTGTCTGGCGAAAAGAAGGAGGATGGTGAGGATGAGCGTGAAGGTTTATATAGGGGAGTTAGTAACAGATGGAGGAAGGCTGTCAACGTCAGCGCAAAGGCTGTTCGTCTCAGGTCATTTAACGGTGATGTAGATGGGGCACTTAGTGGCCTGCAGTCATTCACACACGTCCACACAATCATCTTAGATGAGGATTCGACGTGGAGTCGCCTGAAAGTAGGAGAGCTCATACGGGGACTGGCCACAGGTATTCCTTTGCTAAGCTCCTTCAATCTGGGTATTGACTTCTATGGGTGGGAGGCTCTACCAGAACTTAAGTACTTCCTTTCTCAGAGGACAAGCCTTCAGGAGCTGTCTCTGGGGTTCTCTAACCTTGACAGCGAAAAACGACCAGTCGCGGGGCAGCTCTCTGAGCAGCGTGCCCGTGCCCTGCTGGAGTGCGTAGACTTCAGCAACCTGGCCCATCTGAAGATTCTAATTTTGAGCTTCGGTCGTTCAATGCTCTCCGAGGCTCAGACAACTTTGCCCTTGAGCAAGTCGATCTTGAGGCTGCAGCACTTGCAAGAGCTGCACCTGGTGCTCTCAGACGCGGCCCAGGTGCATCAGCTGCCCCCCTGGCTAGGAGAGCTGTTGGCCTGTCCTCATGCTACCCTGGTACTGAAGGACTCGAGGGAAGATGCAGAAGTCCCCTGTCCACTTGAGTACTCGGAGGTTATGAGCTCTCTCCAGCAGCTATGGGTTGGGGTATTCTGTAAGACCCTCGACGCAAAATTTTCTGACACCATAGCCAGGCTGCAGTCTCTCACGGCATTGGACATCATAGCTTTGAGCCTGAGTGGCTGTGAGGGCTCTTTGGGGCATGGGCTCTATAGCCCCAGCTTGAAGCAATTACTTCTGAGCGGTGAGATCGGCCATCTGCCAACCTTGAGGAGGCCGATGCCTCTGTTAGAAGACCTTACTTTGCTCATGACGGAGCAGACGCGCTTCCAGCGGAACTTCTTTGCCTTCACCCCCAAGCTGCGGTCGTTGGACCTGGAGCTGCACTTGGCAGAAGAGTGGCCCGACTTCGGGCGCCTGCCCCAGCAGCTGAAGGCCCTGACTGTGCTTACCAGCACGGTGGTGACCGGCGAGAGAGTGCTTGCCGACGTGGGCCGCCTGCAGGCCCTGGAGACCTTCCACGTGTCCTGCGGGCTGCTGAGGGGCATGGCGGGCGCGACCAGGCTGCCCAGAAGCACCACTGTCACCGTGCACTGCGGGTGCCTCGTCACCACGACGGAGGTCACGGAGTATCGGGTTGAGTGCAGGAAGTTTGGGAGCTTTGCCCAGTATGCCCGGGCAGGGCAGTTGTGCCGGTTCCTGCCTCTTGGCACGGCCAGGCAGTGGTTCTCGGACACCAGGGTCCATCTGGCGGCCAGGGACGTCCTGGAGGGAAACGCGGACAGCACACCCAGTCTTGCCCCGGCATCGCCCTGCCCCATCCTCAAGAGGAGGGGGAGCAGGTGAGCATCAGTCACATAGTCATGGATGAGTAGGCTTTCACCCTCAGTGCCTCACTTTGTATCGTTTCTGCACTCCTGTTGTCCCCATGCCCGCATAATGCCTCCAGGGCAGGCCACGGGAGGCGAACACCTCAGCTTTTTGCTTTAATCACTTGTGCCCCGGTGCTGGTATGGTGCAGGAGCTCCGGCAGCAGCACTCCTTAGCTTCTGGTTGACCCGCATGTGGTAAGCTGCTACTTTTGCCTCTGTCTCTCGCTCTCACAAGCTGCGATGCACGCAGTGTGGCTTGCACGTGGTCATAGTGAGTCCCCAGGAAGTTGTGTGGCCTGCTAGTGGGTTGCCTCTGCTCATTCCTGGCGCTGTGTCGTGGTTTTTCAGAAAACATGGACGAATGCAGGGAGGCCCTGGTCTGCTGCTTGGACTTCTTGGTTGCTCGTCGAATTTGCAGAAGGGCAGTCCATGGCATCTCAAGCGCAGGGGGCGTATTGTCCTGCAGGCGCATGCATCTTGTCCATGCAGTCCTCCAAGTGAATCCTAAAATCTGCAAAATGCGTGTGCGTGCCAGGGCTGACCGCGTCCTGTGCCAAGGGGGTCCAACAAGGCCTACTGTTGGCCATATCCACATGCAAGGCATAAGCAAACAAGTGGGTGCTAGTTTTGGGTGGCCTTTCACATAGACATAAGGAAGGTGTCTTATCATGCCCTGTCTCTTGTGGTGCTTGTTCCATGCCGATAGTCTTTTGATTTCAGTCCTTTTGGCCAGCCCCCAGCTGTGCCCGCAAAGTCTCTCCTAGGTCATGCGATTTTCAGGACTAGGACTTTGTCTGTAACTCTTTGGAAGCCACCTTGCTCTTGAGAGAGCATTTTTTAGTTAGTACTTCAATACCTCCCTTAGTGCCTTGTCACTTTGCTTTTGTCTTAAGCAGTCCACTGCACAAAGGTACCTTTAGAATGTCAAAGTACGATACACGTGAATAGTGCTTCCGTAGTACGAGGCAGTTCAAGCCTACACTTGATGTTCAGTGAGGGCCAGCTTGGGGAGCTAGTGCTAGAATAGGAGGTCCGGAAAAAAGGAAGCCTAAGGTCTGGGTTCATGTTCATCTGTGGGTCTTGCCTGTAAATATTGTTTGGCAATGAATGGCTTATGTGTGGCGTGGACAGTAGGATGATTGCTTCATCTACACATTATTAATAGACTTTGTTGTGCATGCTTGCAAGATATGTTGATCCTTCCAAATTTAAGAGTTTAGGCAAGATTTGCTATACACCTCATTTCTATCGCATACATGCACCGCATAATAGATAGTGTTGAATCTCTATCCCCCTTTCTTGGCCTGGAATAATTTAATTTCTTATGGTGATACATAAGTCGTGTTCAGATGAGCGTATGTACAGTGGGCAAGTTGTTGACACAGGTCTTGCTTGACAATCAGTTACATCGGTTTTTATTATAGCTGATTAGATGAACTTACTGCTTAACACTGATACATAACTTTGAAACAATGCTAGCACACAATCTCTTGAACTATTTTTTGCAATTGAAACATTTTAGCAGAAAAAAAGGGACATAGCTGACATTGTTTTATTCTAACTTTAACTTACTCATGTCTGGTGCACATAAGTACAAACTCAAACACGCCTCAGGTCGCAAAGGTTCCGCATCCTGGCCTTTCATTCCTCCCCTCCCCTAGATCGTGCATTTGAAGTGACATAGACCTACGCATGAGCTCTTCTAAAACAAGGCAATGGTTTCCTTCCCATAGTAGACTACAGTTTCTGTTTTCTTCTAGGTTTCTCGCCTACCATGGTATTTCTTGGACTTTCCGCCCCGATTTGCATTGACACGTTTTTTCTGCAAGTAAACAAATCCATTCACAAAGTATCAGCAAGCATGCAGCAGAAAACTCAAGATGCTGTGGCCGGCAAATTCCCCTGCAGACACGGTGCCATGCGTGGGCTTAGAGCCAAAGCTGCAAGTGAGGACGCGGGCAACCTTGACCTCAGCGAAGGAGCGGAGGCCCAGCTGCACAAGGGGACATGCACTCACCGAAGGCAAACTGGCCGGCCGTGCAGCCACATCTCTTGCATACGCCTGGCTTGCTTCCACAGCCGCCCCATCTTCAACTCGTGCTGCAGGCCCTACAGCCGCGTCCCGTCCAGCCGGCGGCTCAGCAGCTGTTGCCTTTCCGGATCCGACATCTCCGACCTGTGGCTGCGCACCGGGCGGCAATCCAGAGTTAGCACACGCGGTGCCGTAAAGGAGCGGGACAGGAAGGAAGAGAGGGAACGTGCAGAAAGGCAGTTTGTAAGATTCAGATCCGCGCCAGTCACCAAGCGGAAGCGGAAAGCACATGCACACGCACGCACGCACGTAGTGGAAGCACACTCACAGCAGATGGCACTTGAGCCAGCAGCTGGAGCTCGTCCAGCGCCAAGCCCAACTCCCCGCCCTCCATCCCGCCCTGCATCCCGCCCTCCAGGATGTCCACCGCGTCCAGCTGGCCAACCTGTCGTGGCAACGGTGAGTCATGATTCAGCTGGCGCCGCTGAGTAAGCCTACTCAGAGGTACACAAGCATTTCGCTATAGCACAGGAGTACAGCGGGGGAGAAACACTAACCCGCCCACGCACCTCCCTAGGAGCACTCATGCAGCTGCAGCCGAGCCGCAGCGGCACTGCTTGCACTTACTCGCTCACGAGAAGACGCAGGGACCATTGCCAAAAGGGCGCTGCTGCTGCTCGCGGCCCACCTCCTCACGCACGGCCTACAGGAAGCAATGGTGGGCCATGTGGGGTGCCGCAGGGAAGAAGTATGCGGCAGTCTCACAAGTGCTCACACGGCAGCTCTGGCGGGCAAAGGCGTAAGAGGTCCCAACCCCGCGTGCCTCGAAAAGACTCGGTGCCATGTTGGGCCTCAGCTAAAGCCAGGGCGGCCAGCGAGAAGCCGAGCTGCATGCATGGGGGGGGGGCGGACACTCACCAGCGTTCGGAAGCACGCATCTTCCTCGGAGGGGCCAGCTTTGGCTTCTACTGGCCGCCTTGGCCAGCGCTCTGGATCCGACTCCGGCTCCAGCTCCAGCTCCAGCTCCAGCTCCGTCTCCGTTTCTGGCTCCGGCTCTGGCTCCAACTCCATGCCGCCTGCCTCGGCCTCAGCTGCCGCCTCGTATTCCGTGGGGAAGAAGGCTGTCGCCCCCCCGCCCTCTCGTCCTCCGCCCTCTCGTGCTCCGCCCTCTCGTCCTCTCTGGCCATCACCTCTCTTAAGGACTTAACCTTTGGACCCATCGTGTTTTCCACAGTTTAGATAAGACTAAAGAAAACCCTTGCTGTGACGTCCCCCAACCTGCACCCACAAAGAAGTAGAATACACAAGCTAATGCACTTTCAAGCAGCTGTCAGCAAAGGCCGAGACAAAGTGCACAGACCTGCACAAGATGAAGGCCCACACAGGTGGCCGCTTAAGTTTGAGGCTTGAGCTATGGAGCCCACATTGCTGGGTAAATCTGAATTTCCTTGAGTTCCAACAGGTGTCTTAGCCTCCAATACTGATCAGGTAAATCAATCTCGTTCCAAGAAAAAAAAACCCTCTTTACACATAAACGGTTGAGAAGACAGCCTACGCAATAAACGTCAGTACATGACAGGTGGCCACGCCTTGATAAGTAAAATTTACATAGCCTACAACAATTTCATAAATGAATGAAGAGACAGTGCGCAAGGAAAGAAGGATGGGACAGTATATCTACTCCCGCCACTGACAACGAGAATAGACTGATAAAAAGCTTCCTGATCATTGAAAGCCAGTAAAGGCCGAGGCAATGTGCACAGACCTGCACGAGATGAAGGCCCACGAAGGTGGCCGCTCAAGTTTGAGCAATGGAGCCCACGTTGCTGGATATATAAACGTCAGTACATGACAGGTGGCAATGCCTTGATAAGTAGAAGCAACATAGCCCACAACAATCTCAGAAATTAATGAAGAGACAGTGCGCAATGAAAGAAGGATGAGACAGGATATCTACTCCCGCCACTGACGACGATAATACACTAATAAGAAGCTCTGACCATTGAAAGCTCTTACATTAGGAGGTACAGTCCAGGTGCAGCCCTGACGGGTGTCCTCAGGGAAAACACTACGACGCAGATTGAAGTTGCTGACCACCTTGCAATTAAAATATCTATCTGAAAGATAACTTGATGCTTAAAAGGTAACTCTCTGAACTACACGAGAAGTAGCGCCTCAACTGGGAGAGGGAGCAAATTTGATCTCTGAAGAATGACCTCGACCCTCCTCGCCAATTCGTGCACTTTACAGGCGAAATTTTCATGTCCCAGCTTTCGGGAGTCTTCGAGCGTGTGATGGAGTCCCTGCTGATCCTCGCGTTCCTGTCGCGTTCGTGTCGTCGCCGTTCCACCGCCACAGTAGCAAACATGTGGCAAATGTGACCAACTGGCAGAAATCGTGAGAAAACGTTAAGCTTAAGAGCGGTTTAATCTGGTTAAAGAGCATTTAAGAGAGTGAAGAGCAAATAAGAGAGCCGAAGTTCAGCTGGAATTTCTCAAGTCAACAACGTATGACCCGGGGGGGGTAAGCTTCAATCTTTTGACATTAGACCATGCCCCGGACTACTCTGGACTGTCCTGGATGGTCATGGACCACCGTCCAGACTGCCGCGGAGTCGGACCCGCCAGCACTCAGCAGTACCCGAGCAGGGACGCCAAGACTTTCACTAATCGCAACCCGTCGCGAGGTTGGCGAGCTGGTTAGGACCGGGCCAAATGCCTGCGTACTCCTGCGATTTTCTTTTTCTTTTTGTCATAAATTTCATGCTCAGACAATTAAGTCAATAATACCCTGAAAATGGTCGAGAGGCAGTTGGCGGCTTTTCCAACCTGCGAGTCGATGGCGCGGGTTGGCCCTGCCAAACTGAGCGTGTCGAGGTTGAAAAAAGTTGGAGACGGAACTCAGGCAGTCATAGGTGGCACATTTTCTTAAAACGAGGTGGAAAGGAGTAATTCGAGCCAACTTCTGTCGCGACTACTATCCGTTTGACAGTGCCGCACGCGCAGCGCAAGCTACGGCCACCCAGGTACGGAAAGTCAACGTTGTCTCACCAACCACTTGACTTATTACATCGCAGTCAGCGGTTATGTCGGCGTCAAGACCACTGGCAAAGGGTCAATGTCAATGTGCCCCACACCCAGGGATGGGGGAGGTTTTGACAGCATAGACAGCCGCGAGGCTAGAAGCTGCGGATCAGTGATGAGCCGCCCAGCAAATACCAAGTCAGGGTACGTGTGACTGGCAGATTAAGCCAGGTCATGGCCGCAATGCCGAGATAGGTTATGGCCGCCCGGTTGGGAATCTTGAGCAAGTGGCATTTGCTTGTACACGCCGCTCAGGAGTTCTTAGCCATGAAGCAATTAGGCGTGACTGCCAGCTGAGAAGCTAAGCAGCCCCGCGCGACAGTCACAAGGTGTGCATGCATGCTGAGTGACTACGAGTTTGAGTTGAGCATGGCTAGGCAGAAGCAACATGCAGCTAAGCTTTGTGACTAAGCACGGCATTCTCGAAAGATGACGTTGTGTGGTGCCTGCAAAGGGCACAAATCTTGCCTGAGACATGTCATTCACTCTCACGCACTTTTGCCGAGAGAAGCAGAAGGAACAGAAGGAAGGAGAAGAAGGGCGCGAAGAAGAAGAAGGAGTTCCCAAGGCCATTGGAGAGCCGAGGCCCCACGCTTCTGCCGACGCTGAAGATTCTTCTCAGTGAATCATAGATAAGTTAGGATTGTAGGAGTTCCCAAGAGGGAATCTCACTGTTGAAAGTAGGAGAACTGCAGAATAGAATTTGCTAGAAGATTAGCACAGATTCATCCGAACGCCACAAGTGTGTGTGAAGCAGCCTTAAAATGGTGAGTTGTGTGTTAGTTTCCAAGTTCTCAGAAGTCGCATTCGCATCTCGAAGAGAGAGGGTAGTATTGACAGATAAAGCTCTCAGTGAAGAACTGGGTGAGTCTAGCCTGGCAGTGAAGAAATGTTAAGGCGCGGTGTTAAGTGACGAGCTTGACCCAGGCCAGCATAGACGTGTAGTTTCAGAGTTTTGTAAGCTGTGACTTGTGAAAGTTAAGCGAAAGCCTGAAGGGCAATTGTCTCTGAATCTGACGTTGTATGTCAAGCTGCTTAGAGTATGATTTTTGCAAACAACAATTTGTTCGCTTGTGAACCCAAGAAAGCCTATGTGGAAGTAAGAGACTTCCGTCCTACTTCTAAGAACTTCGGTTCTGTGGTTGAGGTGAATAGAAATTCCCAAGCAAATTGGGGATTGAGACCTGTGAGGGCTGCCGGTGCTCAACCTGGAAGGGGACCCGGAGAAATTCAACTGTACATGCGGTTGAGGACTGGAAGACTCTACTACCCTGTGGAGCCTGTGGAAGGTTCTCATTCAAGCCAGAGTCCACGAGGACGTGAGACATCTGAGCGCACGGATAACCTGTGGAGTGAGCGACCGTCGGGAGACGAGTCTCGCCATACTGCCACGAACGGGGAGAATATGTAATGAATTAGTATATTAGTAGATATAATGTTCATTTAAATATAATAGTTAATTGAGTTCAGCCTCTTGAACTCTAGTTAATAATCAATCTGCTGGACTTTATATTTAATAGCAGTTTAATGACTCAGTCGGAAGCAGCAGGCTGAAGTCAACTCAAGTCAGCTTGCTGACACATTCTTTGACAGCCAGCTGACTTCCGTACTCGGTAGCAGCGAACTGCCTCGATATGCATCTAAGTGTGATATGCTAGATGAATGGCC
This sequence comes from Mesotaenium endlicherianum, assembly GCA_009602735.1. Classification (NCBI taxonomy): domain Eukaryota; kingdom Viridiplantae; phylum Streptophyta; class Zygnematophyceae; order Zygnematales; family Mesotaeniaceae; genus Mesotaenium; species Mesotaenium endlicherianum. The sequence goes on along the minus strand of WELA01012905.1, from coordinate 132,706 downwards.
AGATAACATCCCTATGATGGATGGCGATTCGGAATGATGGGAGATGGCGGTGGATTTGGTTAACCGAGGTCCTACCAACGTGGTTAACTCCCGGGTAGGCGGTGCCATCGCACTGGCCGTTGAACAGTAAACTCATTCCATGTACATATACTAGGCATTGCTCTCGAGTTCGGCATTCGAAAACGAGGCCAATANACTCTCTTGTACAGCTTACTGGAAGAGATCTGAATCCAAGGCGAGAAGCCATTGATACGCACTGTCTTCTAACCTTGCTTATGTATGAGTTTATTGATTGCACTATTGATGCTAGTTTACTCGCATTTGACTCACGAGTATTGTTCACTGCTAGTGTGTTGTCCTTTGCTGTTTAACCAGTTAACGAAAAATACCATAAAGATTACTTGCTGATATAAAGATCTTTATTAATTGTTAATCGCCTATTTGGTAAATCGATTCATTTCAGTGGTATCGGAGCTCTTATCACAGTCTTCTTTGTACGGTAAGGACAAGGTCTCAAACTAGCAACTCCCGACACATGGAGAACCAGGATAACGAGAATGTCGAAAACTAGGCGGAAAGCCATGTAGCGGGAACCCGTACCTATTCTGAAGCAGTGGCAGATACTGCAACTAGAGAGGCTGCAGATGAGGCAGCTGCAATTGCCGCAGTCGCAGCACAGCAAGCTGAGGAGGAGAGAGCCAAATTAGAAGCTGAACAATTAGCAAACGCTGCTGAAGATACAGAAAGGAGGTAAGGACAGCCAGCTGACGAACGCACTGTTGAAGAACTTATGGCATCCAGGGCCAATGTTCTGAACCCACCTCCTGCTGTACAACTCAATGTACCCCTAGGTCAAATACGTGACCGGCTGAATGCGGCAGGAATTGCTGCTGCAGGAGCGAGAGGGACTGTTGAGGACACTACTCAGCGAGTAGATGCCAATGCTGCTGCTGCATTTGCCAGACTACCACCCCAGAGTGTAGACTTGGGAGCATTGTTCGTTCAAATGCAGTCGCAAATGGCGACCATGTATCAGTCCCAACAGGAGGACAAAAGAATCATAATGTCTCTATTGCGGGACAGAGACCAACTGGGGTCTCAAACCACTGGTGGTGGTGGCAGAGGGCCTAGTAAGCCCAAGCCGAAATCTCCCCAGGACTATGATCCTGAGGGAAACAGGAAATACTACCTGATCAAGTTTCTCGCGAATGTTGAGCAGTGGCTGGAGAACTACCCAAAATTGCAAGATTTCGAGAAGGGCAGGCACACTGGCGCGCTACTGAAAGGTGATGCCGAAGACTGGTGGCTTNAGACTGGTGGCTG
>WELA01012905.1:101087-131364 GCA_009602735.1 Mesotaenium endlicherianum | reverse complement strand
AGAGCGTAAGGCTCGGCAACTCGGTGACCCTACGTGGGTAGAGTTTGTCGAGAAGTTGCATGAGAAGTTTGATGTCATCAACCAGTAGGAGGAAGCTATCTATGCGATGATCTCCCTGACATTGAAGCAGACCACTTCAATTGCTGAGTTTGCTCAAAAGTTCCAGGAGAACATAATGAAGCAGCCAGACTTGCCAGAACGTTATAGGATAGCATACTTCAGGTTNTTGCCAGAACGGTATAGGATAGCATACTTCAGGTTTGGCTTGAAATCCGAGGTCTCTGGTCATTTTGCTGAGAAAAAGTATGAGAAACTGGCTGACTTGATCCAGGATGCTGACGCCTGGGATCAGCAGCAGTTCAATCACAAGCGCCAGAGTAACGCTTTGGTGTCTAAGATTGTCAAAAAGCCCCACGGTTCCTACAATGCAATTGGAGGAGACCAGGCTGAGGAAGATCAGGGTGATCCGTACGAGTATGAGTATAATGCTATACAGTCTAGGGGGAGAGGTGGTTACTCTCGAGGTGGCCGTGGAAGAGGTGGTGGTAGGACTAAGCCAAGACCAGCCTCATCCAAATCCACTTGCTACCATTGTCAGCAATTGGGCCAATACAGAGAACAGTGTCCAGACAAACACCTTCCGAAGGTCGAGAGAAAAGACCAACCTTTAAAAGACAGCAACAGTCAGTAATCCAGTCTACTGACTGTGAGGATGCTAGAGATAGTGAGTCGTCACTAGCTGCCCTCGTAGCAGGTATTATGGGTCCTGCTGAACTGGATTCACTATGCATGCCTGACAACCAGATAAAGGAGGCCATCAGCAATATAGACATCCAGAGAGTGCACGNCACACTCTCGATGCTCTTGTTCCACCTGATGTCCAACATTTCTTTGCTACGTCAGGAGAACAATGCGAAAGTCAGGAAAAGACAGTCCCCCCTATCCTACTGCATTGCATGATTGCAGGTAGGAAGGTGAGGGCATTTGTTGACGGAGAGGCGTCACATACTTTTATGCGTAAGGACTTAGTTAAGCGGCTAAGGCTGCCTACTGTCACCCAAGGGAATAGAAAAATATTCCTTGGAGATGCCTCAAGTATCCCGGGAGGAATTATAACCAAGCCTATTGAGGTCCAGCTAGGTTCTGGCATTGCAGTTCTAACTGAAACGCTTACATTTGAGGTACCCAACACTGGCTTTTATGATCTCGTGCTAGGCAGGTCCTGGCTTAATAGACATCAAGCTGAAGTGTGTTGGAGCAGAGGTACAGTTAAAGTGAGAGGAGCCAGTGATGGGCAGACTAACTTGGCACCCACCAGTGCTCTTCCTCTTGTCCTGTATGGATGGCAAATGAAGGAAAAGAAGAGGCTTCCAGAAGGATGCAAGTTGCTAAATGCAATGGAGTTCTTCAAAAGCTGGAACCAGAAGGAAGACAGAATGTTTTGTCTGCTGCTAAGAGAGGTAACTCCCTAACCTGAAGAGGTGGTGGAGAAAAATGTAAGCCCTCCGCAGCACCCTACTGCTGCAAAAATTGTTGCTCAGTACACGGATGTATTTAATATGCCTCCAGGACTACCTCCTAAGAGGGAAGTAGATCATAGGATTGATGTATTACCTGGGAGTCAGCCACCTTGGCAACGCACTAATGGCTTGTCTTATTTGGAGAGCGAGGAGTTGAAAACACAGATTGCAGAGCTTGAGGAAAATGGTTATATTACCCCTAGTAAATCACCTTACGGCGCACCCATCCTATTTGTTAAGAAAGAGAATGGCAGTATGCGGATGTGTGTGGATTACAGAGCCCTGAACAGAATTACAGTAAAGAACAAGTATGCTTTACCCAGAAGCGAGGATTTGCTTGATACCCTGTCTGGAGCTGAAGTGTTCAATGAGATAGATCTTAAGAGTGGTTATCATCAAATCAGAATTGCTGAGGGGGATGAACACAAGACTGCTTTCAGCACACGTTATGGACACTATGAGTTCAACGTGATGCCATTTGGACTGACTAATGCTCCTGCGACCTTCATGGGTGCTATGAATGACGTTTTCAGACTTTATTTGGATAAATTTGTGCAAGTTTTCCTGGATGATATTTTATTTTTCTCTACAGATGAAGCTCAGCACGCTGAACATTTAAAGACAGTCATGGTCACTCTGAGAAGAAATCAGGTATATGCTAAAATGAGCAAGTGTGATTTCTTTAAGGAAAGTATTGAATTCTTAGGCCACGTGGTCAGTAAAGAGGGCATCAGTGTGGATCCTCAGAATGTCCAGACCATAAGGGACTGGCCAGTACCACAGTCTGTCTCTGAAGTTAGATCCTTCCTCGGGTTGGCTGACTACTATCGGAGGTTTATTGAGAATTATTCTACAAAGGCCAGTAAACTGACTGACCATACTAAGAAAGACATAGGGTATGTGTGGGGGAAGAGCAGCAGGCTGCCTTCCAGACCCTTAAAGGTGCCCTTTGTTCTGCCCCAGTGCTAGCCGTGTTTGACCCCAACAAACCGGTGCAGGTGGTGACTGATGCCTCTGACTTTGCCATGGGTGCTATTTTGTTGCAGCCTGCTGACAAAACCACAAAGGATGGTAAGGTACGGCAGGAGTGGCATCCTGTGTTGTATGAGTCTATGAAATTTAATCCAGCGGAGATTAATTACTCAGTGCATGATAAAGAGCTGCTAGCTATCATTCATGTGCTCAAACAGTGGAGAGCATACTTACATGGTAAAGCTTTTAAGGTGATTACAGATCATCTAGCTCTGACTCACTTTCAGAAGAAGTCCAAGCTGTCAAGGAGGGAGAACCGCTGGAGCCAGATGCTGGAGCAGTTCCAAGTCCAGATCGACTACAAACCAGGGAAGTTGAATCCTGCTGATGCACTCTCTAGAAGACCTGACTTGCAAGAACGGACCTTTAGTCAGCATGCTGTAGATAAAGTCCTGTATGCACTCACTTCACTAAAGGTGAAAAAGTCCTTCCTTGAACAACTTAGGAAAGCCTACCTTTCTGACCCAACATTTGAGCCCAGCCCCACTACTGGTGTTTGTTGTGATACTGCACTCGGGTACCGGTTTAAAGCAGGGGTCTGGGCGACTGAAGCCACTTCGGGAAGGCTGAAGCTGGTCATTCCTAATAAGTTGGAAATAAGGTCTCTCTTACTGAGTCAAGCGCATGACAGTTTACTGGGTGGGCATTTGGGGCAGGCCAAAACTGTTGGCAAACTGGCAAAACATTATCATTGGGAGGGGTTGCCCCGGGAGGTCTTGAAATATGTCAAGTCTTGTGTTCAGTGTCAAAGAAATAAGTCTAGGCACACACCACCGGGAGGTCTCTTGCAACCACTTCCCATCCCGGCTGGACGCTGGGAAACTATATCCATGGACTGGGTGGTCTCACTACCAAGAACTGCCAATGGGCATGATTCAATACTGGTAGTCGTGGATAAACTGTCAAAGATGGTCATTTTTATCCCCACAACTGTCAAAGTGACTGCACTCGAAACAGCAAGACAGTTTTACAACCATGTAGTATGCCAACATGGGCTCCCCTCTAATATCATCTCAGACAGAGACTCAAAATTTACCTCTAAGTTCTGGAGAGCTTTAATGGGGTTAATGAAAGTCAAACAGCTGCTCAGCACAGCTAACCATCCTCAAACTGATGGGCAGACTAAAAGAACTAACCGAGTTCTGCAGGTGGTGCTGAGAGCATATATTAACCAAAAACAAGATAATTGGGATGACCTGTTGCCTCAAATTCAATTTGCGGTCAACAGTGCGGTGCACGCGTCAACGGGCAAGACTCCTTTTGAACTCAGCCTTGGTAGAGTCCATAAGTCTCCTTTAGATGTGCTAGGGGAGTCGTTAACTCACCCTGACGGGATTGACAATCCGGTCTCCCTCCAGTTGACTCAGGAGTTTGCTGACACCCCTGTCAAAAGTCCAACAAAACCTGCACACAGCCCAAGAAAACCAACAAAAATACGCTAAGCAATTTGGGCGATTTGGTTAAACTGCATTCTCAGCACCTGTACCTCCCTGGTGTGGTCAAGAAAAAGCTTGGCCCTGTCTGGGTCGGTCCATATACGGTGGTGCGTCGTGTCGGTCAGAATGCTTACAAACTGAACATGTCAGCCGAATACAAGGGTCACTCGGTCTTTAATGTCTCCTTCCTGGAACCATACATCAAAGGGGATACACTGTTCACAGGTCGGTTACCTATCCAACCGGGACCGGTCCCCGCTGTTCGGGACGGCGACCCTGAGGAATATGAGGTCGAGGAGATTTTAGACGCACGCTCGGTCCGTCGATCGTCTAAATATGCCATGAAGTACCTCATTCGATGGAAGGGTTACGATGCCTCTCGGGACACTTGGGAATTTAAAGACCATTTGACTAATGCCAAAGGGGCGTTGAAACGGTTCCACCTTCGGGCGGCTGGAGCACCTCCCTAACAGTCATTTCAGTTGACACGGGAAGGTGACAGGAGGTCCTGTCTCCATTTAAGTTGGAGGGGAAAATATATGACAGTTAGTGTGCGAGAGCGAGAAAGGGATAGTTGTGTGAATCCTAAGTGTCAGCATAGTGACAGAGGGGACAGCCTGGCCCACATAAAGCACCTTTGGCTGAAGGAAAAAGGGCACAGCAAATACATCACTTAACACACCTGAAAACACATTCATACGTTTATGTCTAGCGCACCGCAACTACGTCAACTCCTAGCAATCACCCTGTAAGGTAAACAGGAACGAATATATCCTACTAATACGAACTTCCTCCCTTCCTGCAACTCCTAGGACAATGGGCGATATCCTACTAACTTGTGCCCTGGTTGCATGTGCAGAATGGCTCCCACCACACAAAAGGAGGACAGAAAGCGCAAGGCAGAAGAAGCCAGGAGGACAATGGGGCAATACCAGATGGAGCTGGCGGCCACGTCCCTCACCAGGAGAGAACAAGAAAGGGTCCGCAAACAACAAGAGGCGGCAGAAGAAGCACAGAGGAAGAAGGATCAGGAAGCGAAAAACCTCAGGATAGCTGAGGAGGAGAGACAGAAGAAACAACAAGAAGAAGCGGCAGCGGCAGAGGAGGAGAGAAGGAAAAAGGCTGAAGCGGACAGGCAGAAGAGCTTGGCCACTTACAGGTATACTGTGGTGGGTGGCCAAAACTTTGATAACCTGAAGGAAGCATTGCTGGCAGCCCAGGAGATCAACAACCTGGAACAGACAACACTACTACAGAGGGAAGGAGCTGCAGCACTGGATAGGTACATCGAGACACACACTGGTGTAGTCCTCTACGAGGATTATGTCAAGATGGTGGGCTATACAGCAGAACAGGCCTGGTACCTTGCCGATGATTCAGAGAACAAGCCAATCCCAATACCGGATATAGTGGGAGATCAGAGACTCATCAGGATGGTGAGCATGCGGCCCGATAGCTTTAAGGATACGGTATTCTACCTCACACTATTGCCAGCTTACAATGAAGTTGAGAGAAGGAGCTGGGAGTACTTGGCCAAGGAAGCAGGACAACATATATCCTCTCCCTACTGGTTCCCATGTAAACTGAGAAAGGCTGAGCATGGACCCCAGTACTTCCAGCAGCCAACAGACTGGAGGTGGATGACCGTCACAAACAAAAAGCAGAAGTGTGACCGAGCCCAACCAGACGATTTCCACTATGGCCTAGACGGTTACCTCATCCTGCCACCTCACATTGCCCCTTGGGACCCCAGGATGAATGGGTGCCTGAGCAATATGAATGCAGAGACCAAAGAGCACAGGAGGAGGGGGAGAGACTACTTCTCTAAGGGAAAGCATGCCTTCGTCAAATGGGCGAAGAATGCAGGCCGGATAAATATCAGCAGGCTGAAGGCCTAGCAACCTCCGACGCGCCCTAAGAAAGGGAGGTCAGCAGACTATTCCATGTCTACCAGGGAGCAGGACGACTTAGTGAACGAGACTCCCACTCTCTCAGAGGAGGAGGATGAGGAGAATGAGGAAGAAGAACAAGGCAGAGGAGAAGCCTCAGGAGCTGGTACTCAGGAGACCCAGGGGCAGGCAGGGGCACTGCCTAAGGAACCAAAATCAGGTGTATGGAACGTGATCCCGGTCCTGGAGGCTACTGGACCCCGCACTCGCTCCCCCAGCCCACCTGCCCAAGCAGGGGAAGAAGTTGATTTGACTGTACTTGGCAGCAGACACAGGCAGAAATCCCCAGAGGACAAGGGTGCCAAAAGAGGGCCACGCGGGGTGGCCAGAGGTATGCCGGCCTCCCCCTTTGCTCAGGGACATGTACCTCTTGCCAATGTATTTCAGCATCCTACTGGAATGCCTGTCTATGTGGGGATCAACACCCAAGTAGGTGAAGAGCAGGCTACCATCCTTCGTTCTCCTCGAGGTCCAACTTTAGAACAAACGGGGTTCTTTAGAAGGCCAGCTGACAGACCCAGAGGGCTGTCCAGATCTAGGTCCAGATCTCAGTCTCTTGATTTTGAAGCCCCAGGAACAACCCCCTTGGTGACAGGCTGAACAGGCAGTCAGTGGGGGAAGGCTGGTCAGGTTCAGTTCCCTTATTTAAGACTTTTGCAGTTTAATGTTGTCGAGACGACGACAAGTTAAGTTGGAGGCATTGTCATGAATCAGTATATTAGTAAATATAATGTTTATTTAAATATAATAGTTATTAATGTTCAGCCTGCTGAACTTTAGTTAATAATTAGTCTGCTGGACTTTATATTTAGTATCAGTTTAATGACTCAGCCGGAAGCAGCAGGCTGAAGTCAACTTAAGTCAGCTTGCTGACACATTCTTTGACAGCCAGCTGACTTCCGTACTCGGTAGCAGCGAACTGCCTCGGTATGCATCTAAGTGTGATATGCTAGATGAATGGCCAGATGACATCCCTATGATGGATGGCGATTTGGGATGATCGGAGATGGCGGTGGATTTGGTTAACCGAGGTCCTACCAACGTGGTTAACTCCCGGGTAGGCGGTGCCATCGCACTGGCCGTTGAACAGTAAACTCATTCCATGTACATATGCTAGGCATTGCTCTCGAGTTAGGCATTCGAAAACGAGGCCAACTCTCTTGTACATTTTACTGAGAGAGATCTGAATTCAAGGCAGGAAGCCATTGATACGCACTGTCTTCTAACCTTGCTTATGTATGAGTTAACTGATTGCATTATTGATGCTAGTTTACTCGCATTTGACTCACGAGTATTGTTCACTGCTAGTGTGTTGTTCTTTGCCGTTTAATCAGTTAACGAAAAATACCATAAAGATTATTTGCTGATATAAAGATCTTTATTAATTGTTAATCGCCTATTTGGTAAGACGATTAATTTCAGTGTACGAGCTGCACCGCTTCTATCGCCGCAAGGATGAGACGATTTGCATGATGTACCGGCGCCTAACCCACCTATGCCCGAGACGTGGGCATTGTCATTGACCAGGAGGCTGCGGAGATTTGCTTGCGAGCCATCGATCCGCGTCTGAGGACGAGGGCCATCGCTCCCCTTATTGACCGCGCCGGCGTTGACTATACGCTTCAACACTTGCCTCTCTTTTTGTTGACTACGCCACATGTATTATAGACTTTGTTGCAGCAAAGCCTGCTTACTTGTTTCGTACTGCGTATAACACTGATGCACGCCCGCGCTCTTTGCGCACAACACAGGCAAGGTGGATGGAGTTTTTGCAACAGTTTGACCAGAAGATTGAGTATTCAACATCAGAGAGTTATGAGACTTACTACTTGAGGAGCATCATGATTGCTTATGTGCTAGACACTTTGGAAGCGAGAAGACGGCAAGCGTGCTGAAACGAGAGTACTACTGGAGAAATATGGACAAGGACATTGAGGAGTGGATCAGGAGTTGCGATGCGTTCCAGCGAAACAAGACACCAAAGTAAAAGAAGGGAGGTACATTGCAGCCCCTGCCTATTCCAGAGTATCCTTGGGAGCAGATTGCTATGACCTTCATCACATCGTTATCGGTCACTGGTGAAGGGCACGATGCAGCATGGGTTGTGTTTGATATACTTAGTGTAATGATTCTAACTTCTGAGAGAATTGTGAGAATCTTTTCAAAGCTATTCAGAAAAAAGTCGTGCAAAGACTATTGAATTAGTGCTTGTGAGAGTTGCATTCACAATGACTCTCGCAGGTATTTATACCTGTTTAACGTGAGGCACTTGAGTGCTTCAAGTCACCACCTAGGGCACCGGTCATGTCAACAAAAACGGTCAAGTGCATGTGACCCATTTGACCGAATGCCCGAAATCATGCCACGAGGCAATTACGAGACTTTCGACGAATTGCGACAATCGTAACGAATTGTTTCGCGCCAAATAGGCGTAGTTGCGTCCTTTGAATAGACGTGATTGTTCGTTGTCACATCTAAGCTTCTTTTGAAATGGATGTGACTAATCGCGTTCATGTCTTTGATGATTTTCGATAGAGTGACCGTTCGTCGTGCGCACATGCTTTTGTCATGACCGAGAAGTTGTAATAACTACTTCGTCAATCGGTTAGGTGTGATCGTCTCAAACAAAGGGTCGCCGGTTTGAATCTGCATGGATGCAAAGTAACTTCGCATAATCGTTTCGTTTGAGTTTTACGACTTCGTTCAATTCCACGACTCGTGTTTAATCCAAAATTAGTGACTGTGCATTATCCGAAAAAATAACAATGAACATAAACTAATCAATCCGTAATTGATTCAATGATCATCTCATTAAGTAATCAAAATCACTTTATGAATAATTATGTCGTACTATTGCAAAGTAGTTGAATTACTTTACGACGCTTTTTGCAATAGCATCTTGGTCGTTTCGCTAATCGACCAAATATTAGTCGGCACACATGTGTGGCAAACAATTCATCAAGATGCAATCATTTATCAAATATTATATTATTAAATAGCGTAACGTATTTTAGGTAATTGGGAAACCGTCCCAAATACGCCTAAAATAGCTCAGATCGTTACACTCACTAAGATGGCTCAGATCATTCCCATGAAGGAGATTCCATTAAAGTTGGAGGGGAAAATAAGTGACAGTTAGTGTGCGAGAAAGGGACAGTTGTTGCATCCTAAGTGACAGCATAGTGACAGATGGGACAGCCTGGCCCCATTCAGCAGCGTGGGCAAAATGAAAAAGAGACTCGCACAGCGATACATCATATAACTCGCCCCACACATGTATTCATGCGTTCATCTTTCATCGCACCGCAACTGCGTAAACTCCTAGCAATCACCTTGTAAGATAAACGGGAACACATCTACCATACTATTACAAGCTTGCTTCCCTTCCTGCAACTCCTGGGACAAGGATCTAGATCCTACTAACTGGTGCCCTGGTTACATGTGCAGGATGGCGCCCACCACACAAAAAGAAGACAGGAAGCGCAAGGCAGAAGAAGCCAGGAGGACAATGAAGCAATACTAGAAAGAGCTGGCGGCGACGTCCCTCACCAGAAGAGAAAAAGAAAAGGTCCGCGGACAACAAGAGGCGGCACAAGAAGCACAAAGGAAGAAGGAGCAAGAAGCGAAAAACCTCAGAATGGCTGAGGAGGAGAGACAGAAGAACCAACAAGAAGAAGCGCCGGCGGTAGAGGAGGAGAGAAGGAAAAAGGCTGAAGCTGACAGGCAGAAGAGCTTGGCCACTTACAGATACTGTGGTGGGTGGCCAAACCTTTAATAACCTGAAGAAAGCATTACTGGCAGCCCAGGAGATCAACAAGCTGGAACGAACAACACTTCTACATAGGGAAGGAGCAGGAGCACTGGATAGGTACATTGAGACACACACTGGTGTGGTCCTTTACAAAGATTATGCCAAGATGGTAGGCTATACAGCGGAGCAGGCCCGGTACCTTGCGGCTGATTTGGAGAACAAGTCCGTTCCAGTAACGGGAATAGTGGGAGATCAGAGACTCATCAGGATGGTGAGCATGCGGCCCGATAGCTTTAAGGATACAGTATTCTACCTCACACTCCTGCCAGCTTACAATGAAGTTGAGAGGAGGAGCTGGGAGTACTTGGCCAAGGAAGCAGGACAACAGATGTTCTCTCCCCACTGGTTTCCTTGTAAGCTGAAAAAGGATGAGCATGGACCACAGTACTACCAGCAACCCACAGACTGGAGGTGGATGACCGTCACCAACAAAAAGCAGGAGTGTGATCGAGCCCAACCAGACGACTTCCACTATGGACTAGACGGCTACCTCATCCTACCACCTCACATTGCCCCTTGGGACCCCAGGTTGAATGGCTGCCTGAGTAATATAAATGCGGGGTGCGGGGACCAAAGAGCACAGGAGGAGGGGGATGGACTACTTCTCTAAGGGGAAGCATGTATTTGTCAAATGGGCGAAAAATGCAGGCCGGATAGATATCAGCAGGCTAAAAGCCAAGCAACCTCTAGCTCGTCTTTAAAAAGGGAGGTCGGTAGATTTTTCCATGTCTACCAGGGAGCAGGACAACTAAGTGGACGAGACTCCTACCCTCTCAGAGGAGGAAGATGAGGAGGATGATGAAGAAGAACAAGGCAGAGGAGAAGCATCAGGAGCTGGTACTCAAGTGACCCAGGGGCAGGCAAGAGCTGGACTTCCTAAGGAGCCAAGATCAGGTGTATGGAATGTGATCCCGGCCATGGAGGCAACAGGACCCCGCACTCGCTCCCCTAGCCCACCTGCCCAAGCAGGGGAAAAAGTTGATCTGACTGTACTTGGCAGCAGACAAAGGCAGAAATCCCCAGAGGACAGGGGTGCCTGAAGAGGGCCACGCGGGGTGGACAGAGGTATGCCGGCCTCCCCCTTTGCTCAGGGACATGTACCTCTTGCCAATGTATTTTAGCATCCCACCGGAATGCCTGTCTATGTGGGGATCAACACCTAGGTGGTTGAAGAGCAGGCTACCATCCTTCGTTCTCCTCGAGGTCCGACTTTAGAACAGACAGGGTTCTTTAGAAGGCAAGCTGACAGCCTAGAGGGCTGTCCAAATCTAGGTCCAGATCTCAGTCTCTTGATCCTGGAGCCTCAGGAACAACCCCCTAGGCAACATTGTTGAAGCAGGGGCAGGCGGTGGGGAGGGCTGGTCCCGTTAAGTTCCCAGACCAAATACTTGTGCAGTTTAATGTTGTCGAGGTGACAACAAATTAAGTTGGACGAATTGTAATGAATCAGTATTTTGGTAGATATGATATTCATTTAAATATAATAGTTAAATAAGTTCGGCCTATTGAACTTTAATTAATAATTAGTTTTGCTGGACTTTACTATAGTATCCGTTTAATGACTCAGCCGAGAGCAACAGGCTGAAGTTGACTTAAGTCAACTTGCTGACACATTCTTTGACAGCCAACTGACTTCCGTACTCGGTTGCAGCGAATTGCCTAGATATGCATCTAAGTGTGGTATGCTAGATGAATGGCCAGATGACATCTCTAGGATAGATGGCGATTCGGGATGATGGGAGATGGTGGTGGATTTGGTTAACCGAGGTCCTGCCAGCGTGGTTAACTTCCGGGTAGGCGATGCCATTGCACTTGTTGTACTGTAAACTCATTCCATGTACATATGCTAGATATTGCTCTCGAGTTCGGCATTTGGAAACGAGGCCAACTCTCTTATACAGCTTACTGAGAGAGATCTGAATCCAAGGCGATAAGCCATTGATATGCATTGTCTTCTAGCCTTGCTTATGTAGGAATTTACTGATTGCATTATTGATGCTAGTTTACTTCCATTTGACTTGCGAGTATTGTCCACTTCTAATATGTTGTCTTTTGCTGTTTAACCATAAACAAAAAATACCATAAAGATTACTTGGCTATATAAAGATCTTCATTTACTATTAATCGCCTATTTGGTAAGTCGATTCATTTCACAACGTATGCAGCGGGGCATGTTGCTTCTTGTGACAGCCTTTGCACAAGAGACAGGCTTGGAGAGTGCGAAGTGGGGATGGATCAATACAGCTTCCTCTTCCCGCACACTGTCCACTTCTCAAATGTCCTCCTTAATGAGCTTCTGAAACCCCTTCAACTCCTCTCTGGCACAAACAGCCACTGAGCCGACAAACTTCTTAGATGCAGATGCCTTCCTATTCTCAACAGCAAAACAAAGCAAGCGCTGCTAAAAGCTGTGCCCTTCAAGCCTGAGTGGTCAACATGCTCAAGGTTCCCCGAGTAAAATGTGCACAATCTTTGAGAAGGGCAAAATCTGATAGCCAATTAGCATATACAGGTGTTGTTTGGCAAGAAGACCAGCCACGCACCCTGAGCCCTCTTGAGGCAAGGCTTGTACAGAGTACTGCAGAGATCGCTATGAAGGCATCAATGTGTCGGCATACTTACTGCACGTTGACTTTGGGAACTTGTACTCCACGCGCCTTTTGGGCGGCTTCCTTGCTGTCAAAGAAGCCCTTCGGCAATGCTGGCGCATTTGCCCCCCCCTTCGGAGCTCCACTTGGGGGCTTCTCAGCCGGGGACAATTATTGTCAAAAAAGCCCTCTGGCAGTGCACCACCGCTGTAAGGGCATAGGTTTATAAGGTGCATTTTTGAGTTTAATAAAAATACGTTTTGATTGCATAGAAGTGTAGAGTGCATTTTTGTGGTTATTTTGATATAAAGTTCATTGAATTTGGTCAAGTATTGAGAGAGTTACGGATTTCTGAAGTTTAATTAGCTTTCAGGTCGGTTGACGACTGTCCTTAATTCGCGGTGAGCGCGACCGTCGGATTGACCGACAGCGTCGAGCGATCTGGCCCGTTAGAGTGAACTTGAATTTTCACGTAAGTTCGGCTGACGCGGAGTGCCGACTAGGTCGATTTACCTAGAAGTTTCGGTTTAGCTTAGCGCGTCTAAGATAGAACATTCTAGTAATGTCGATGCATGTATGTGGACGTCAACTTGGCCCGACACGTCAGATGAGACTGATCTGGCCTACTCACAAATATTTTGGAAAAGACGATTTGACAAACACTTAGAAAATTCCGTAGCTCCCATCTAGAGAGGAGGACTTAGGTCAGAAAACTATAAATATGCATAACTACTTCATTTTTTATCAGTTTTCACTTCTGTCAATTTCTACGGGTTTGCAATGACGAGGCCTTCCATCCTACATCATTTGTGAGCAATTTCTTGCTACTCAAAATGTTGAGTAATTTTCCTAAGCTTTCTTAGCGATATGCCACTGCACTCTTTAGTATGATTGCAACTAGTTCCTTTCCTCGTGAGTTACTACGCTTCCACTAGGGCAATCTGCCCCTTTCATCTGGTATCGGAGCTGGGCTAGTTTGTACATTATATTATGGAGTCGCAGCCGGCAGCTGGAGGAGGCGAACATGTTGAGCATGTTGAGCGCGCGGGGCAGTAGACAGCACCAACAATGACTAGAGAGCAACAAGAGCTGCAGGCAATGCTAAGGCAAATGGCGGATGCAATTGGAGGAGAAGTCTACGTCCAATTTTAAGAAAATATGCGCGCGGAGGTGGAGAGAATGGTGCGAGTTGTTGTTGGGAATGCCGCTTCGACAAGTTCGGCACCTGCACTCGTTGTACCACCAACTCATGTTAACCTAGTGGTGCAACCAGTTATTCCACCCGCATCGGGAGTGCGTGCATCTAAGCCTGAAGTTTATACTGGAGAGTGTAGATCGCCGCCTGTTCATCAGTGGATTTTTGGAGTGAAGAAGTTGATGGAGTATTCTGCGCTCACGCCCGACAGGCAAGTCGCCTTCGTGATTACTTTGCTGAAGAAGAGTGCTGGAGCTTGGTATGAGCGACAGGAGCAGCTGTCTGGAGTTCTTGCTACTGTTGATCAGCTATTGATGGATGGCGATTCGGGAGGCTGGGAGATGGCAATAAATTTGGTTAATCGAGGTCCTACCAACGTGGTTAACTTCCAGGTAGGAGGTGCCATCGCACTTGCCGTTGAACAGTAAACTCATTCTTTATTCATATGCTAGGTATTGCCCTCGAGTTTGGCATTCGAAAACAAGGCCAAGTCCCTTGTACTGCTTACTGAGAGATATCTGAATCCAAGGCGAGAAGCCATTGATACGCACTGTCTTCTAGCCATGCTTATGTATTGTATTACTTATTGCATAATTGATGCTAGTTTACTTGCATTTGACTTGCGAGTATTGTCCACTGCTAGTGTGTTGTCTTTTGCTGTTTAATCAGCTAACATAAATTACCATAAAGATTACTTGCTGATATAAAGATCTTCATTAATTGTTAATCGCCTAATTGGTAAGTCGATGCATTCCAGTGGTATCGGAGCAGTTATCACAGTCTTCTTTGTATGGTAAGGACAAGGTCTCAACTCCCAAGACATGGAGAACCAGGATAACGAGAATGTCAAAATCCAGGCTAAAAGCCATGTAGCGGGAACCCGTACTTATTGTGAAGCAGTGGCAGATACTGCAGCTAGAGAGGCTGCAAATGCGGCAATTGATATTGCCGCAGTCGCAGCACAGCAGGCTGAGGAGGAGAGAGTCAAAGAAGCAAAACAATTAGCAAAAGCGGCTCAAGATACACAAAGGAGGGAAGGACAGCCAGCGGACGAGCGCACTATCGAAGAACTTATGGCTGCAAGGGCCAACGTTCTGAACCCACCTCCTGCTGTACAACTCAATGTGCCTCTAGGTCAAATTCATGAACGGCTGAATGCGGCAGGAAATGCTGCTGCAGGAGTGAGAGGGAATGTTGAGGACACTACTCGACAAGTGAATGCCATTGCTGCTGCTGCATTTGCTGGGCTCCCACTCCAGAATGTAGAATTCGGAGCATTATTTGTGCAAATGCAATCGCAAGTCGCGAGCATGTATCAGTCCCAACCGGAGGACAAAAGAATCAGAATGTCTTTGCTGCGGGACAGAGACCAACTGGTTCTCAAACCAGTGGTGGTGGTAGCAAGATGCCTAGTAAGCCTAAGCCAAAACCTTTTCATTACTATGATCTTAAGGGAAACAAAAAGTATCACCTGATCAAGTTTCTCGCTGATGCTGAGCAGTGGCTGGAGAACTACCCAGAGCTGCAGGATTACGAGAAGGTCAGGCACACTGGTGCTCTACTGAAAGGCAGTGCAACAGACTGGTGGATGTATTGGAAAGGAGAGCGTAAGACTCAGCAACTCGGTGAGTTTGATGTCATCAATCAGCAGGAGAAAGCTATATATGCAATGATCTCCTTGACACTGAAGCATATTATTTCCGTTGTTGAATTTGCTCAGAAGTTCCAAAAGAACATGATGAAACAACCAGACTTGCCAAAGCGGTAAAGGATAGCATACTTCAGGTTTAGCTTGATATTCAAAGTCTCAAGTCATTTTGCTGAAAAGAAGTATGAAAAAATGGTTGACTTGATCCAGGACGCTGATGCCTCGGATAAGTAGCAGTTCAATCACAAGCGCCAGAGTAATGCTTTGGTGTCTAAGATTGTCAAAACGCCCCACGGTTCCTACAATGCAATTGAAGGAGACCAGGTTGAAGACAATCACGGTGATGCGCATGAGTATGAGTATAATGCTATGCAGTCTAGAGGGAGAGGTGGTCACTCTCGAGGTGGCTATGGAAGAGGTGGTGATAGGACTAAGCCGAGACCAGCCTCAGTAAAATCTATTTGCTTCCATTGCCAGCAGTTGGGCCACAACAGAGAGTAGTGTCCAATCAAGCACCTTCCAAAGTTCAAGAGAAAGGACCAGTCTTTAAAAGACAGCAACAGCTAGTAATCCAGTCTACTGACTGTGAGGATGCTAGAGATAAAGAGTCGTCACTAGCTGCCCTTGTAGCAGGTATTATGGGTCCTACTGAACTGGATTTACTATGCATGCCTGACAAACAGATAAAGGAGACCATCAGCAATATAGACCCCCAGAGAGTGCACACTCGGGTTGATCTTGTTGCACCTGATGTCCAACAGCTCTTTGCTAAGTCCAGAGAACAATGCGAAAGTCAGGAAAAGACAGTTCTCCCAATCCTACTGCACTGCATGATTGCAGGTTGGAAGGTGAGGGCATTTGTTGACGGAGGGGCGTCACATACTTTTATCCATAAGGACTTATTTAAGCGACTAAGTCTGCCTACACTGTCACCCAAGGGAATAGAAAAATATTCCTTTGAGATGCCTCAAGTTATATCCAAGCCTATTGAGATCCAGTTAGGTTCTGGCATTGCTGTTCTAACTGAAACGCTTGCATTTGAGGTACTCAACACTGGCTTTGATGACCTCGTGCTAGGCTGGTCCTGGCTTAATAGACATCAAGTTGAAGTGTGTTGGAGCAGAGGTACAGTAAAAGTGAGAGGAGCCAGTGATGGGCAGACTAATTGGGCACCCACAAGTGCTCTTCCTCACGTCCTGCATGGATGGCAAATGAAGGAAAAGAAGAGGCTTCCAGGAGGATGCAAATTGCTGAATGCAATTGAGTTCATCGAAAGCTGGAACCAGAAGGAAGACAGAATGTTCTATCTGCTGCTAAGAGAGGTACCTCCTCAATTTGAAGAAGTAGTTGAGAAAAAGGTAACCTCTCCGGAGCACCCAATTGCTGCAAAAATTGTTGTTCAGTATTCTGATGTTTTTGCTATGCCTCCAAAATTTTCCCCTAAGAGGGAAGTAGATCATAGGATTGATATATTACCTGGGAGTCAGCCACCTTGGCAACGCACTTAAGGCTTTTCTTATGTGAAGAGCGAAGAGTTGAAAACACAAATTGCAGAGCTTGAGGAAAATGGTTATATTTCCCCCAAAATCACTTTATGGCGCACCCATCCTGTTTGTTAAGAAAAAAGATGGAAGTATGCGGATGTGCGTTGATTACAGACCTCTTAACAGAATTTAAGCAAAGAACAAGTATGCTTTACACAGAATCGAGGACTTGCTTGATACCTTGTCTGGTGCTAAAGTGTTCAGTAAAATAGATCTCAAGAGTGGTTATGATCAAATCAGAATTGCTGAGGGGGATGAACACAACACTGACTGCCTTCCGCACACGATATGAACACTACGAGTTTAATGTGATGCCATTTGGACTGACTAATGCTTCTGCAACCTTCAGGGGTGCTATGAATGACATTTTCATACCTTATTTGGATAAGTTTGTGCAAGTCTTCCTGTATATATTATATTTTTTTTTTAAGATGAAGCTCACCATGCTGAACATTTAGAGACAGTCATGGACACTCTGAGAAGGAATCAGTTATATGATAAAATGAGCAATTGTGATTTCTTTAAGGAAAGTATTGAATTCTTAGGCCACGTTGTCGGTAAAGAAGGCAGCATTGTGGATCTTAAGAAAGTCCAGACCATAAGGGACTGGCCAATACCACAGTCTATCTCTGAAGTTAGATCCTTCCTTACGTTGGCAAACCACTAAAGGATTTGACTCACTTTCAAAAGAAATCCAAGCTGTCGAGGAGGGAGAACCGCTGGAGCCAGATGCTGGAGCAGTTCCAAGTTCACATTAACTACAAACCAGGGAAGTTGAATGTTGCTGATGCACTCTCTAGAAGACCTGACTTGCAAAAGAGGAACTTTAGTCAGCACGCTGTAGATAAAGTCCTTTGTGCACTCACTTCACTAAAGGTGAAAAAGTCATGCCTTGAACAACTTAGAAAAGCCTACCTTTCTAACCCAACATGTAAACCCAGCCCAACTGATGATGTGTAACCTGCTACTGCACTCGAATATCGGCTAAAGCGAGGGGCCTAAGTGATTGAAACCACTTCAGGCAGGTTGAAGTTCATAATTAAACTCACTCTTACTGGGTGGACATTTGGGGCAGGCCAAAATCGTTGGCAAACTGGCAAAACATTATCATTGGGAGGGGTTGCCTTGGGAGGTCTTGAAATATGTTCAGTCTTGTGATCAGTGTCAAGAAAAATAAGTCTAGGCACACACCACCCGAGGGTGTATTACAACCACTGCCCATCCCAGCTGCACGCTTGGAAACAATATCCATGGACTGGGTGGTAACATTACCAAGAACTGCCAATGGGCATGACTCGATACTGGTAGTAGTGGATAAACTGACAAAATAGGTCATTTTTATCCCCACAATTGTCAAAGTAACTGCACTTGAAACTGCGAGGGAGTTCTACAACCATGTAGTATGCCAACATGGGCTACCCTCTAATATCATATGAAATAGAGACTCAAAATTTACCTCTGAGTTCTGGAAAGCTTTAATGGGATTAATGGGAGTCAAACAGCTGCTCAGCACAGCAAACCACCCTCAGACTGATGGGCAAACTGTGACCGAATTCTGCAAAAGGTGCTGAGAGCATATATTAACCAAAAACAAGATATTTGGGATGACCTATTGCCTCAAATTCAGTTTGTGGTCAACAGTGCGGTGCACGCGTCAACGAGAAAGACTCCTTTTGAACTCAATCTAGGTAGAGTCCCTAAGTCTCCTTCAGATGTGCTAGGGGAGTCTTTAACTCACCCTGAGGGAATTGACAATCCGGTGTCTCTCCAATTAACTCCGGAGTTTGCTGACACCGTGTCAGAACACCAGATGAACTTGCACAAAGCCCAGAACAATCAACAAAAATATGCTAATCAGCACCGTCGAGAGCTGACATTTTCTAAGAGAGATTTGGTCAAACTGCATTTTCAACACCTGTACATGCCTGGTGTGGTCAAAAAAAAGCTTGGTCCAGTCTGGGTCGGTCCTTACTTGGTGGTCTATCGAGTCGGTCAGAATGCATACAAACTGAACATGTCAGCGGAATACAAGGGGCACCCAATATATAATGTTTCCTTCCTGGAGCCTTACATAAAAGGTGACACACTGTTCACAGGTCGGTTACCTGTCCAGTCGAGACCGGTCCTAGTTGTCAGAGACAGTGACTCTGAGGAATATGAAGTCGACGCGATTTTAGATGCTCGGTCTGTGCGTCGATCATCTAAATATGTCATGAAATATCTAGTCCAATGGAAGGGTTACGATGCCTCGGGGGACACATGGGAGTTTAAAGACCAGCTGACCAATGCCAAAGGGGTGTTGAAACGGTTCCACATTTGGGCGACAGGAGCACCCCCCTAGCTGTCATTTCAGTTGACATGGGAAGGTAACAAGAGGTCCTGTCTCCGTTTAAGTTGGAGGGAAAATGTGCCAGAAAGTTACAGTTAGTCCAAAAAGTGACAGTTAGTATGCGAGAAAAGGCCCGTCAGTAACAGACTGACGGGCGGTGACAGGAAATATGTGAGTTAGTTGCAAATAAGAGCCAGTTAGTGACAGACTGACAGGAAGTGATAGAAAGTAGCAGCTTGACAGACAACCCACCCTCAAACGTTAAGTTGGAGGGAGCAGGCTAACACCTCGAGAACCAGTCATATTCCCTTACATAACCATTCCTCACGCTCGAACTGCGCTTACACTCACTCCTCACTCCAGCACTCTCCCACTTGCCACTCACTTACACCAAGTAGTACATACTCAATATTGCTCATTGCTACGGTCTTGCCTTCCTCCACGATTGTGCACAAATGATAACACCATGACTATACTGACCTCATTGTGTTTATGATTGAGCAGGATAACTTAGAAGTCGGAACTCAAGAGGAAAAGAAGGGCCGAAGAGGCACAGGCTGAGTACAAGGAGTTCCATGGCGACATTGAACCATCCTCCATCTTGTCGCGAGAATCAGAGCGACTTCGACTGCAACAAGAGGCTTAGAAGAAGAAGGAGGAGGAGGAACAGGCCAGGCTGAGACAGGAAGAGCATGACAAAAAGGCTGCAGAGGAAGCCAAGAAGACATAGGAGCAAAGGTTGGCCGAGGAGAGGCGGAAACAACAGGCTAAGGAGGAACAGAGGAGGATTAAAAGTTACCGCTACACGATAATGGGCAAGGGCTTTGGCCTTCTGGAGGAAGCCTTCTGAAATAAATCGACTTACCAATAGACGATTAACAATTAATGAAGATCTTTATATCAGCAAGTTATCTTCATGGTATTTTCTGTAAATAGATTAAACAGCGATGGACAACACACTAGCAGTAGACAACACTTCGCAAGTCAAATGCAAGTAAACTAGCATCAATAATGCAATCAGTAAACTCATACATAAGCAAGGTTAGAAGACAGTGCGTATCAATGGCTTCTCGCCTTGGATTCAGATTCCTCTCAGTAAGCTGTACAAGAGAGTTGGCCTCGTTTTTGAATGCCGAACTCGAGAAAAATACCTAGCATATGTACATGGAATGAGTTTATTGTTCAAAGGCAAGTGCGATGGCACCGCCTACCCGGGAGTTAACCACGCTGGAAGGACCTCAATTAACCAAATCCACCGCCATCTCCCATCATCTCGAATTGCCGTCCATCCTAGGGATGTCATCTGGCTATTCATCTAGCATATTTCACTTAGATGCATATCTAGGCAATTCGCTGCGACCGAGTACGGAAGTCAGCTGGCTGTCAAAAAATGTGTCAGCGAGCTGACTTAAGCTGACTTCAGCCTGCTGCTTCCGGTTGAGTCATTAAACTGATATTAAATATAAAGTCCAGCAGACTGATTATTAACTGGAGTTCAACAGGCTAAACTTATTTAACTGTTATATTTAAATGAATATTATATCAACCAATATACTGATTCATTACACCTTCAAATATGCCCAGAGGAGCCGAAGCGAGTCGCAGAAGGACATTATACTGCGAATGGGGGAGACGTCCACAAACTTTGACAAGTACACAGAGGTCAGCACAGGGCTGCTACTGTACCATGACTATGCCAGGATGGTGGGGTATACTACTCGAGAGGCCAAAGCACTGGTCCAGACGAACGAGTCTGAAGGTGTGCCAATGCCGGGCATCTGGGGCACAGCCAGGGTCATCAGGTCGATCCCTATGCAACCAGATAGCTTCAAGGATGCCACTGCCCACAACCGGTTCAAGGCCATGTACAACGAGGTGGAGAGAAGGAGATGGGAGTTCTTAGCCAGAGAGACCAGTCAGTTGGATTTCTCGGGGCACTGGTGTCCTTGCACCCTGAAGAGGGCGGACCCTGCTTCTTTTTCTACAGCCTACGGACTGGCGCTGAATGACCATCACCATGAAGGACCAACACAATGACAGGGCCGAAGAAGACAATTTCTTGGCAGACTTGCAGGGGAAGATAGTGCTGCCACCTCACATTGCAGCATGGGACCCAAGACTGGATGGGGTCAGAGACTGCATGAGCCCGGAGACACAGGAGGATAGGACCAGGTCCAAGGATTCCTTCTCCAAAAAAAAGCATGCTTATGCCAAATGGGCAAGTAAGCAAGGGGAGAAGGACCTGTATGTGGACAGGACCCAGCAGCCCTCACCCGCACCCGAAAGGGAGAGGTCAATGGAATACTCTTTTTCTCGGGAGCGGCTGGAAGAAATGACCCGAGAAACTCGAGAGGTTTTAGAGGAACAGGTGGACGAGGAAGAGGAAGAAGCGGAAGATGGAGAGGAAGACGAGGAGGAAGAGTCTGACCCTAGCCCACCAAAAGATTTAGATCTCCAATGCTGGGCAGTTTCAGCAGGAGAAGTCGCACCCCAGGGAGGAGACTCAGTCAGACAGAGCAGACAGGAGGGCTGCTAAGGAGGCAGCCAGAGGGCAGCCAGCATCCCCTTCTAGCAGAGGGTATGTGCCCTTATCCCATGTCATGCAACACCCCTTCGGCATGCCACTATATGTGCCTGTCAGCTTAAGTGCTGCACAGGAAAGAGCTGTCTCCATAAACTTGCAAACAGTGCAAGAGAACACTGCTCAGCTGCTGCGTTCACCCCTGGGTTCACCCTAGTTTGAGCCCCCCAAGTTCAAGAGGCCATCAACCAGGAGAAGAAGGTCCAGTTCCAGGTCTCGCTCCCCAGGATACACAGTCCTGGGTACTTAGTTGCTATCTTCGTTTGAGTCAATCTGCTTTTGTGTTGCATGTACCTTGCGTGATTGTAAATAATAGTTAACCAGTATTAGTGAATTAGTGTTGTCGAGTCCACAACAATTTAAGTTGGAGGGATTGTAATGAATCTGTATATTGGTAGATATGTTATTCGTTCAAACGAAATAGTTATGTTCAGTCTGCTAGACTTTAGGTAATATTCAGTCTGCTGGACTTTAATAAATAATCAGTATAATTGTAGTGAAACAGATAGATAAAGTACTCAATGAAATATAATACTTTATCTATTTAAGACAAGGATCTTTGAACACAACTGGTAGCTTTTTGAAATAGAGATGGCTTCTTGAAAGTTAATGTATCTTTGGAATTTGGCAAGTACAAGAGTGATCTGGAATATCTTTCTATGTTCTAGCTCCTGTTTATATACTTGCTATATAAGTAATTTCTAGGAAGGTGCATGTCGATGTGTTGGCAACCAACACATCCCAAAACTTGCCATCTCTTTCTAGAATAATGTACACATGTCCTTCTGACCTAAAAATGGCACATTTGACTTTTGCCACATGGAGGTCTTCTAGGTCCTTCCTCTAACTTTGAAAATGCCTTATGAGGTTCAAAGGACATGAACCAAGTTACTAGAGTATCTATTCACACTTGAATCCACAAAATACTACTTTAAGTATATTCAAAAGCATTAAAATAAAAGCAAACTAATTTAATAAAACTCAAATCACTACAATAATGACTCAGCCGAGAGCTGCAGGCCGAAGTCAACATAAGTTAGCTTGCTGACACATTCTTTGACAGCCATCTGACTTCCGTACTCGGTAGCAGCGAATTGCCTAGATATGCATCTAAGTGTGGTATGCTAGATGGCCAGATAGCATCCTTAGGATGGATGGCGATTCGGGATGATGGGAGATGGCGGTGGATATGGTTAATCGAGGTCCTACCAACGTGGTTAACTCTCGGGTAGGCGGTGCCATCGCACTGGCCGTTGAACGATAAACTCTTTCCATGTTCGTATGCTAGGTATTGCCCTCGAGTTCGGCATTCGGAAACGAGGCCAACTCTCATGTACTGCTTACTGAGAGAATATCTGAATCCAAGGCGAGAAGCCATTGATACGCACTGTCTTCTAGCCTTGCTTATGTGTGAGTTTACTGATTGCATTATTGATGCTAGTTTACTTGCATTTGACTTGCGAGTATTGTCCACTGCTAGTGTGTTGTCTTTTGCTGTTTAATCAATTCACAAAAAATTTCATAAAGATTACTTGCTGATATAAAGATCTTCATTAAATGATAATCGCCTATTTGGTAAGTCAATTCATTTCAATAAACTTCTTCACTCCAAAAATCCTTTGATGAATAGGCGGTGATCAACGCTCTTCAGTATACACTTATGGCTTAGGAGCTCGCACTCTCGATGGAGGTGGCATAACTGGTTGCACCACAAGTTGAACATGGATTGGTTGTGTAGCAGGTACAGGTGCCGAACTTGTCGAAGCGGCGTTCCCAGCAACAACTCGCAACATTCTCTCCACCTCTGCGCGCATATTTTGTTGAATTGGGTGTAGACTTTTCGCCCATTTGCAATTGCCATTTGTCTTAGCATCGCCTCTCTGGTCATTGTTGGTGGTGCCTGCTGCTCCACGCTCTCAACGTGCTTGACATGTTCGCCTCCTCCAGTTGTGCCGACTGCGACTCCATAATATAATATGCATACTAGCTCAGCTCCAATACCAGATGAAAGGGGTGGAGTGCCCTAATGGAAGCGTAGTGACTCACGAGGAACCAAATTGGTTGCAATCATACTCTAGAGTGCAGCGACATATCACTAAGAAAGCTTAGGAAAATTTATCAACATTCTGAGTAGTAAGAAAGTAAGCTCACAAATGGAATGAGATGAAAGGTCTCGTCACTACAAACCTGTAGAAATTTATAGAAGTGAAAATTGATTAGAAACAAAGAAGTTATGCCTATTTATAGTTTTCTATGACGATTGCTCGCCCCTAGGAGGGAGGGCAGCTAACGAAATTTCTAAGTGTTTGTCAAAATCGTCCCTTTCAGAGTATTTGTGAGTAGGCCAGATTAGACTCATCCAACGTGTTGGGTTGATTTGACGTCCACGCACATGCATCGAAATGTCTAGAATATACTAACTTAGGGGCGCTAGGCTAATTCAAAACTTCTACGTGAATTGACCTGGTCGACACTCCGCGTCAGCCAAAATTACGTGAAGGTTTGAATTCACTGTAACGGCTCAGATCGCTTGACTCTGTCGATCAATCTAACGGTCACGCTCACCGCGAATTAAGGACAGTCGTCGGCCAACCTTTAAACTAGTTAAATCTACTCTACAATCCTATGACCTTACAGGTTGGTTTTGAAGACTCGCCCTTTCGGCCATCATATCTTCCACCGTTTTGTTGTCAGCCAGACGTTGCCTTTTAGCATCTGTCTCCTTCTCTGCCTTAGCTACTCGTTCCGCCTCTCTTTTGATGAGATCTTCTTCAGCTTGCTGGGCTGCTACTGCAACGAGGGCCGCCGCCGTTTCTTTAGCCTCTGTGGCCTCTCTAGTTGCAAGTACCTCAGCATAAGTGCGAGATTCTACGTCTCCATTTTCACCCTGTATCTCTATGTTTTCATAATCTTGACCCTCCATATCTCAAGAGTTGCTAGTCTAAGATCGCGTTCTTACCATACAAAGAAAATTGTGATAAGAGCTCCAATACTACTAAAATGAATCAACTTACCAATAGGCGGTTAACAATTAATGAAAGACCTTTTTATCTACAAGTAATCTTTGTGGTATTTTCTGGTTACTCAAAAGACTCCACAACTAGTATCACAATACGCACGCGTCAAATGCGAGTAAACGAGCATCAATCATGAAATCAGTAAACTCATACATAAGCAAGGTTAGTAGACAGCCTGTATCAATGGCTTCTCGCCTTGGATCAAATATCAATCAGTAAGCGGTACAAGAGAGTTGGCCTCGTTTCCAAATGCCAAACTCGAGAGCATGACCTAGCCTATGTACATGGAATGAGTTTACCGTTCAACAGCAAGGGCGATGGCACCGCCTACTACCGGGGAATTAACCATGTCGATAGAACCTTGGCTAACCAAATCCACAGCCATCTCCCATCATCCCGAATTGCCATCCACCCAAGGGCGTCCTCTGGCCATTCATCTAGCATAACACACTTAGATGCATATTTAGGCAGTTTACTGCTATCGAGTACGGCAGTCAGCTGGCTGTCAAAGAATGTGTTAGTCGGCTGACTAAAGTTTACTTTAGCCTGCTGTTCACGGCTGAGTCATTAAATTGAATATAACTAAAAATCTAGCAGACCAAATATTATTTAAATTTCAACGGATTGAACTTAATTATCTATTATATTTAAATGAATGATACTTTACCAATATTACTGATTCATTACAACATATCTTCATTACCTGCCGGAGCTCTGCGTAGAAAGAAATATTGTGGAGCAAAAGCGCTGGTGTAGGGCACGCGCCTTGCCGATTGTGGAATTGGCCTCTTCTTCTACCTTGGTTACGATGACGTTGGTGTTTGCAACGTGCGCCCCCTCTGACGAATTGGATTCCATTTACTGCTCTTGAAAATCTGACTGCTATGTGTTGGCCCAGGTTTTTGTGCACAACATCGCATACACGAGGGTCATTGCTCGTGCATAATTGCTCAAACCTAGAAGAAGAAGGCCAATCTTCACAACGTGTGCAGGCGTTGCTCACCTCCCATTGTTGGGGATGTCATCCTTCCCACTCCTGCACCTGAGGGCCCCCCTTCATTTGAGACTAGTCCGGCACACGCGTTCATTGGACATGAAGTGCACGTGCGGACTATGACAATATCCATATTATAGTAGCACTTGCATTGTGCACCCCCTCACCTCTCGGCGACAGAGATGCCATCTGGAGTGTCCTTCTTGCATCTTCACCTCCCCACTCTTTTAAAATGGAGTCAGCTTTAGCATGCGCATGCCTAGTTTCAAAATACACGCGTAGAGCCTTCTTTGGCTGAAGTGTACGAATTGTAATACTTTGTATCCTCGTACTTTATAATACGCCTATGACCAGATTTTTCAATTTATTTCCAATTTATAGTCGGTTTATACCACTGACACTCACGTGTTTTGACGTATTCCAATGCACACGTTCGACTCTCACGTTTTGTACGAGCGGCGACTCCGTACACACGTGTTCGACGTATCCAAATTTCATAACTAGGTACGCATGGAAGATGCACAAAGCACCGCAACTTACAGATTGAAGATCCATGGTTTGCTCACCTCGCGAATAAGGAGAAGCCACTTGCACTGTATCAAAACTTGCACGGCCTGCTCAATGCCAGCCCAAAGTCAGTCTGTCCCGTGCATACACCCTATGTGTGACAATGGTCGTGTCATGGTTAGGTCTCACCCCTGGGTGTGGGCAGCGGCGTGCGGCAAGGCGTACATCCTGCGCACCAATCTCACATACATGGGATCAAAGCAGCCCACATCTTTGACGTCTAATACTGCGCTGCATATTAAGGTTGGTCACGCACACCTCCGCTCACGCACCTCGCTCATTGGCGGTGGCCGTCCTGGGACCGAGTCCCGCACTGGGATCCATGTACTGGTCCTTGCCCTTGTGCTCTCCGTCGTCACCGTCTGAAAGGTATGCCGACTGCTTCTCGCCCTTCTTGGGGTTTACTTTCTCCTTGTAGCATTGCATAAACGACGTCCAAGCTCAAGCACTCTGTAACGTGCCCCTGCTACGCATGGGCCTAAACATGTGTTCTGGCACAAAATTACTCACATTTTAAGTGCACGTGTCCACTGCGCTCTCCATGCTCATAAGCAACGTCTCGTGCTCGGGCTTCAAGACGCCGTCCATATGGTGGCCAGTAAAGGGACCATGGAAAACGATCTTTCCACACGTACGTGGCCACTGATAGCTTGAATTCGGGCAGCATGAATTTGGGAAGCAGGTGTATTTTCTCGTCACAAGTCCATTGTAACGACGACTTGACCTACCCCGTCCAACGGTTAATCTTGGTACCTATCTCCCCTCGTTTGCCTGTATTTATTCTGCAACGTCCAACAATTGACCCCATGAGTACATTTCATTGCATAAGTCACTATAATTCGATCACGATTGGTGGTATGCGTTGCCAACGAAAGTGTATGTCGGGCTAAAGCCACAAAGCCTGCCTTATGTCTAGTTATGCGCGAGGACCAAACCATGAACATCATTAATATATCGTGCGACATTGCATCAAGTCATAGTACACCCAAAATTGATTTAACATGTATTCACATCCTCAACTTCCACTTTCTCTATTATGGACATGGTAGCTGTAATATGTACATGCAAGGTGATAGACACATCTAGTAATTTATCGACCTTGCTCGTCTTCTTCCTGGAGCTGCAGCCATAGAAAGCTCCTCCATCTCCTCGTCCTCTACCTCTAGATCACACCGAGCCTCACTCAACAAGGCATCCATGTCAAGACCAAAACCCTCCTCTTCAAGTGCTTCCAGGAACTCTGCTTCAACAACCCATAGAGTTGCGCCGACACTTGGTCCAAGAAAGTCCACACTTTTTACCCCTGCTTGATGATTGCACCCCAAGAGGATAGACTCTAGATGCTAAGACTGGAGGAGGAAGCCCTGGGGGACCCAAGCATAGCACTTTCCTCATGATTAGCCACGAGGTCTTAATACGGTTGTCAAGACTATTCTTAGCTAGTAGATCTCTTAGTGGTGACCCCCACAGACTCGGCAACTTCTCATTGATTGATTATATACGCAAGAGATCTTTTCATGGCGTTCCACTGATGGGAGAGCAGCAGCCACGTTGGAACGCACAATACCTCACCGCTCTCACCCCTAAACCCTTCTTTGCGAGGTGCACACGTCGCCAGACCGCCCGCCCGCAACGCTCGCCCCCACTCAATCATCTGGTTGGCCAACAGGGTTACGCCATACAATAGTACACTATGTATATATAGTACGCTAGTTTGCTGATTTTGGTGTGTAAAAAATGGCTCCGTAAGTTTACTACGCTTCATACGTGCTAATGTCGACGTCACGACGTTAAATTCCAACGTTGTTGGTAAGTCATGATGGTCGCACGTGTGAAAACACAAATTTTCTTCTTTTAAGTACGCTGGGTAGCAACGAAACATTTTCATCATGAAGAATTGCGTTCATAAATTCTTAGGGTTTATTCTCGCGCTCCATCGGCGAGCGGTTGCTGGCAGCGGGATCTTAACATAGGACTAGCACAAATCTGACAACTTTAACGTAGGACGAGTACAAATTATCAAAAATACAACGAGAAATATGATTGATAACTTTGTGCATCAAAGCATCCTTGGAAATGGAAGAATAGTCTTTGTTCAAAAAATATGTCCCGTGGTACATGTGCAAATCTCTTTAGAGCCCTAACCACAATGCATGTCACATAAATTACTAATTGGTGAACCTTTTGTTGTCTCCTCGCTGATATCACTCCAACGTACTTCCAAGACAAATGTTATAAGGAGCTGAATAATGTGC
Organism: Mesotaenium endlicherianum; assembly: GCA_009602735.1. Lineage (NCBI taxonomy): Eukaryota > Viridiplantae > Streptophyta > Zygnematophyceae > Zygnematales > Mesotaeniaceae > Mesotaenium > Mesotaenium endlicherianum. The sequence continues at coordinate 102,898 of WELA01012905.1, read as the reverse complement.
TGCTTGTGCCACCTGGCCACGTATAGCAAACGAACTTCTAAACACACACATTATACGCGTTATGTAGAAACAGATGAGTTAAAAATGCGTCAGCAATTTAGCCTCCACTGGTGCACGTTCTGGACGATGTACATGGACTATTCAAGGATAACTGCCGACCTCTGGATGAAAGCGGCTACAAGGAATAGTAGCACCGTAAGCAATGCCAGCGATCGCTTGCAGCCTCACCACCTGCAACTGCAAGCGCGCACGAGCACTTAGCTGCAGTCCGCATGCCTGCCCCACCTCCCAAGCCTCCTCCTCGAACAATTCAGCTGGTGACGCAGGTGCATACTGCCACCTGTCTGCTCAATGACAGGCCCTCGTGTAAGCACACACATGCGCTCAGCTGCAAAGCGCATCTGCCTCGCCGGCCCCACAGCCAGCCTTAGCGCACGGTTGCCTCGCCCAGCAGGCTGCTGTTTGGTGGTCCCGCATCTAAGAGCACACGCGTGCTCAGCTGCCAAGCGCATGTGCAAGCATGAGCAGAAGCAGCGGGAGATTGTGGACAAACATCATCACATTAATGCTAACACATGTTCCTGTGCACCTACACAAACATACACACAAACACAAGCTCTCTCTCTCGCCCTCACACACACGCAGACACGTGCACACACACGCACGTGTGCAAGCACACACATAACACGTGCACACACGCAACAACACACACATTTACACAGGCATGCATGCTCGCACAAGCACAGAGATGGGTGCACCCACAGCCTCCCATGCACACACCTTCGCACAAAGACACATGAATGCACACACAGCATGCACACACACCTGTATGCTCAGTTGCTGAGCGCATTTGGAAGCTTGAACAAGAACCATGACTGGGAGAGTACAAGAGACACTCGTTTAACACACACCAGGCACGCGCGCACACAGACAGGCAACCAGACACAAATGGCATACATACGCACCCATTTTCTACAAATGCACGCAAAAATCAAAATTATACACCCATGCACACATCTCTGCAAGCACAGAAATGCAAACACGCGCACAAGCACATACAGAGACTTGCACGGGCCCTGCCCGCCTCGCCCGCCCCCTGACTCCCACGCGCGCACAGAAATGCACACACCTGCAGGTGCGCACGCACAGCGCACATGCATATGGTTTAAATCACCACCCCCCCCCCTCTCCCCACGCACCAGCACCAGACCAGAGGCGTGCAGCCGCAGCAGGAAATCCCCCGACACATGAAAAGAAGGTGGGGGGGCAGCTGCTACCGTTGGGCCTCCACGCACAGCGTCTGGACAGCAGTTGGAAGAGCTGCAAGCGCGACCCAGGTGGGAGAGGGGGCATCCCAAAACACCACTGCTTCTTCACCACCGAAGTGCACGCTCCCCCCTCCTCCACACACACATGATTGCCCGTTTGCCCACTCGCCCGCCCGCTGACCTGTCCGCGCAAGCACTCACATTGCAGCAAACGCACGCACGCGCCCCCTGCGCGCCCGCACATGCACACTGGAGTGCGAGTACATAGACCTGTGCGTGCACACGCGCCCTGCCATCCGGCACACGCCTACACAGTCACGTGCCTTCATGCAGGGGCACGAGCGCGCGCATGCGCTCGACCCCCTCCACACACCCAGTCAGGGCGAGTGCCGCCACTGCCGTCGGAGCCCCGCACACAACCCCCAGACAGCCCATCTCCTACACCGAAGCAAGAGGCATTGTGCGGCTATCGCTGCCCCCCATACATACCAGACCGGGGGGGTGGGGGGGGGCAGCCGCCGCCGTCGCCCCACCCCCCCCCCC
>WELA01012905.1:56123-76423 GCA_009602735.1 Mesotaenium endlicherianum | reverse complement strand
AGGTGGACATAGAGAGAGAGCAAACACAAGCACAAGCGCGAGCAAGGAAGACGGAGAAAGAGAAGGGACGGGCTGCGTGCACGCGAACGCTAGCGCGCAGTAGGAGATGAGAGAGCACAAAGATAGGAGAGAGGAAACGCAGGCGCACGACAAACAAGGTAGACAAGGAGAGGGGGTACAGCACACGAGGAAGAGAGGGAGCAGAGTAGGGGCCCGATAAGCACAGTGCAAGACTGCGCATACCACACGTAGGAGAGAGAGGCAGCACCTGTAGCGTGCGCGCTAGCTAAGGCAAGAGATAAAAAATCAGCGCAAGCGAAGGTGCACACAAAGACGAGAGGGAGAGGGAAAGAAAACCCGCAACATGGGCGTGGCAAGGAGAAGAGAGAGAGTGGTGAGGCGGGAAAAACCAGTGTGCGTTGGCGTGCACACGAGAGAGGAGAGACGGAGACAGACATAGAGAGAGGAAGAGAGCGGAAAGAAGAGAGAAACACACGAGCACAAGTGCACATAGAAAGAGAGCAAACACAAGCACAAACACAATTCCTTTTCGCTTACCTCGACAGTCATTTTAGATCCAGGAGCAGGTTCCGTCACCACGCTTCTTCCTGCTGCCATCGTCTCGAGATCCCTCTTGACCGCGTCCAAGACAAGTCCTAAGCTCTTAATCTCCTGCTTCACTTCACTCTTAATCTCCCTCGTGCTCGTGTCAAGATTCTCCAACAGCGTTCTCATACCATCAAATCTGTTATGCATAGCATCCCTCAAATTTTCCCACTTCTCCCTTCGAGCGCCACAAATCTTCTACTCTGTGATTCAGTTCCCCCATGTTTTCCCTCAACCGTTTCAAGTCCTCTTCACAAGTTATGCATGGTTGTGAGGAGGTTACCATGACTTGTGTGCTTTTCGCCGGTGCAGCACTACCGACACGGTCACGGTAAGCTGCGGCACTAGTGCTATTCGTTTCTGTAACCCGCAAATTTTCTACCTCTCCGCTCCCAAGTACGTGCAAGCTGCGCTGCTTAGTATGTCGTGGTTCCACCAGGTCACCACGAGCATTAGCTTCCTTTTGGTTTGGAGGGCCGCCTTTACGTCCTCTTCGTGCATATTGTGTAACCTTGGGTGATCTTTGCTCTTGTTCATCAAGCTGCTTAGCCTGCACGGCTACATATTGTCCCACCGTTTTAGCAACTCTACGAGGCAAAACTTTCGTTCGCCCCACGTCTGGTTGTGTGTCATCTTCTTCACGAGGCGAATGTTCAAAATCCATCTGCTAAAAAACAATATATTAAGAGCAACAGCGCCTGCAACTAGACGAAAAATGCTACTGACAGCGACAGAGAAACAGGCGCAGTACGCACTAGTGCACTAAGAGCAGACTATGAGTATTTTATTAGGTGCATCTCTCCCGTTAGTCGACTCAAAATGTGGAAGGAGTCAACCTAGGTACACGTAGTCAATTGTTGACAAATTTGTCGCATACAGATTGATGCGCATCAGCTGCACACGTATTCAATTATTTGAACGTGATACATGTGCACATTATGCCACGGATGCGTTCGGAGTCATCGATGTCGGTTGCCACGCATACAATATTCGGAGCTTCTTGGACCTGGTCATAGAGTACAACGCCACCACCTGCCACCACCACCTCTATCTCATCTAGCACACTCACTTTTGTAGTAGTTAACAATTGTCAATTTTCTTTCCACGAGAAGGCAGCCCGGGCTCGTAGTCGCTTTATTTGATGCAACTGTGTGTATCACTGTGTATGGCGGGTTTGATATTGCATACTTGATTGACTCGAGTTTTCCCTCCAAGACAACTGAATGCCTTCAGCCGGTACAATGTTCGTGACGCTTGCCTCGAAGCTATACGTAAATCAGAATGTCACTGAAATGACCTGCTATATTAAAGTCCTCGATCGTGCACCTGGAAATAGACTGGATCTGATTCAGCCACTTAATTGCAAGCCCTGTCTCTTCTTTCGATCTGGCAAATTGAGGGAGTATATTGGATTGTGGCTGAGAGAAAACCTGCAGCAAAGTGTGAAACATTGAAAGAAGGTGGATGACAAATCTTCAAGGATACAAGGCCGGTGCAATGTGAGAAGCAGTTGCATGATTCAATACAAGACTGCAAATATAAAGGTATGTCTAACCCTAATTTTCAAGCCCGAACCTGCTTATCTCTTGACGACAATACCATATTTGTTGGCAGGTATCAGATAGGATACAAACTGTCATTCGTGTTGGCCTTGAGATGAGCTTCACACATCAGTAGGTTCTCGTTTTTCATCCCGAATGTGCTACAGTTGCGGACATTTTCAGCCTGTCGCATTCTTACTGTTGCCTTCCTTTCTTTCTATAGGAGCGTATGTAGCTGCTTGTCTTTGTAAAAGCTGTTCTACTCGCTGTTTTCAAATCAAATCAATTGGATGCTTCCAGGCAAAGTCCTGACTGGTGACTGCATTGGTTGCCTTAGTGGCTGTAAGCTCCTATCCGGTTGAATCCGCGAGCATTGTCCCCCCAAGTTTTTGAACACTTGCTTCAAAAGCGTGTCCGTCCTGGAAAACACACCAACTGCATTGCACGGTGGAACAAGGGCACCGCAAACGGCAGGGGTTTGCTCTAGGTCATTTAGGAAGTTGAATGTAGATAGGAATCTTTGTGGCTGAAGAAAGAGGAGGGAGAGGGAAGAGGGAGGGAGGGAAGAGGAAAACAGGAGAGCGAGAGAAGGGGGAGTGAGGGAGGAAGAGAGGGAGGGAAATGGAGATGGTGAATGTGACAGCGAGTCTGGAAAGTGGAAGTGCACCCGAGTGCAAGAGTGAGGGTTGTCTGAAAGTGGCAGGGAGTGGGAGGGCGAGGATGGTGATGAAAGCCGCGGGAAAGTGAGAGTGAGAGCAAAAGCGAGAGCGGAAGCAAGATTGGAAGCGGGCTCGTTTGGGCAGGCGGATGTGTGTGCGTGGGCCTCAATTTTAACCCCACTTTGGCGCTTCACTTTATTGCACAATGCACAATAAGACATAAGCGTGCGTGCTTGGGCTGCCGGCATGCGTGCAGCACAGCTAGTGGGGCGGTGTATGTGTGGGGACCAAATTTCAGGGACAGGAATTAGCCTCTGATTGCTCATCAAGCTACACCAAGCTAACGTTGCGTACAACCAAGTGCACATTTCTTTTCTTGTCTTGTAACAACTTGTACCTTTTTGTTTAGGCGGCTTCCTCTATATCCTGCAGGTACATCCCGAGCGGCCAAAGCTGATCAATGCAGGAAGCGCATCGCATCTTCTGCTAAGGAACCTCTAGGCAGGGAAGCGTGCCAGTGGGTGGACACACAAGCCCCAAACAGCTGAGTGCACATGCTCCTTACACCCCAGCACCACCTCAATGGCGTCGGACTTTCAGTACGTAATTGACGATTTCACAACTGGCTTACAGCATGCCATGTTTTTAGTGAATGACCTTGAACAAGAGGTATTCTCTTTGAGAGCTTCCTCTCGTAGGAAGGAGGCAGAGCTAGCGTGCGTTTTGAGAGTATGGCAAGAGGAGAGGCTTGCACTATGGGCGCGTATGGACATTTTACACGAGCTTCATGCAAACCGTGGGTGTGAGGTGGGAAATAGCGAAAAGGAAAACTTGCCTCCAGTCCCTGCTCCCGCGTCTCCCAGTCGTGATGTGTGCGGGCCCCATAGCGAGGGAGTTGGGCATGCAAGCAGCACAGACATGAGCAGAAGGGTGGGCGATGGGAAGCACAAGGGGGAGAGGGGGGGCAAATTTTGTCAACAGGAGGAGCTGGCGGCGACGAGGCAGGAGAAGGAAGTGGGCGGCAGGCAGGTGGTTGAGTTCCTCCCCAAGATGGCGGTGAAGCGCTCCGCCCAGTCGCTGCAGGCCCAGCTTGACGAAGTCTTGCGCGCGCTCGAATCCCTCGAGTCGATGGTGGGTGCTCTGAACGCTGAGCTCGACAGGGAGAGGGGGGCAAAGGAGGCCTCCTGGAAGGAGCAGGCTGCTCTGCGGGAGAGGGTGGAGGAGTTCGGCAGGAGCACAGACGCGCTGAAGGGGGAGCTAGAGGCGGCACAGGTATTGCTACGGGAGGCTGACGCGAGAGCGGGAGAGGCAGAGGCGAGGGTGAAAGCGGTGGAGGAGAAGGCTTGGCTGTCGGAGGCCGTGGGCGGACTGGAAGGACAGGTGGTGGCCAAGCAGAGGGAGATTGCGGGCAGAGGGGAGCGCAAGAAGGAGCTGAGGGAGAGGCTGGAGAGTGCTGAGAGGAACAATAAGAAGTTGAGCGAGCCTCAATCTGTGGTGAAGAACTCCGAGTGCAAGAGGCACAAGCTTGCCACGGACAAGGCAAGCACTATCACACCGGCTTCAAGTGCTTGTTGCGCCCGTGTTGGCTCATGAAACTTGTAGTCACGCGCTCCTTGGCTGAGTGGTTGCCATGATACTGCCAGGAGGCATTGTCAGGTCCTGACAGGTGGTGCCAGGTTCTGCTGTAGGTGCTGCCTGGTGGCATCGTGTGTGTGGGCGTCTAACATTTTGTGCTAAAGTGTATGCTATCCTCATTTTTGGTTGCCTGCCAGCTACTGTTTGTTTTGTGTCTTGGATGTGAATCGGTTGGGCTTCTCTGAGTCTGTATTATTGTGTATGGGCAACTAGGCTGCCGCAAAGTGGCATCGGTAGCTGCTGCCACACAGTGGTGTAGGGTTTAACCTGTGTGCACCTTTGCATGCATGGACGAGTACGTGCGTGTCTTCGAGTGAGGGGAGGTTTTAGGGTAAGGCGAGCGCAAACCTTTGCATGGGCAAGCGCGTGTGTGAGTCTTGGAGCGTGGCGTGTTAACCCGGGCGCCTGCACGCGCACGCGCACGTTGAGAGTTTGTGGTCTGCTGTGGCGCGCCTTTGCGTAAGCGAGCCCCTCTGAGTGGTGTCGACTAGTGTGGTTTGTGAGCCCCCCGCGGCGGGTCCACGTGCGTGCGTGTGTGGAGGCTTTAGGGTTAATTTGGCGTGTTTGTGCCCTTGCGTGGGCGAGCGCCCGTGCGCGTCCCCAAGCTCGTGGAGGGTTTAGGGTCTGTCGCGTGCTGGCCCTTGCGCATGCATCCACTTTTGTAGGTGGGCGGGCTATGGATGTCATTTAGTGGCGTGTCTTGTAACTACCCGCCCTTCGTATGGTGCACACACAGCCCGTCACACCTCAGGCTGTATGTACCTTCTGTTCATGGCAGGGACACAAGAAGCCTGCAGGTAGCTCGAAGGATAGCATCTCCCAGTGGAGTCCTCTTGCAGACAACCCAATGTCTCCTCCAGGGGATGTGCCAACCTTTCTTCCACTTCGTCTAATAGCAAAGCCTAGGTGTAAGTTGCCAGTTGACAAAGAAATACGTCGTACCTATCCTTGTCCTGTGACCCCCACCAATAATTCCGGTGGAGGGGAAGTGTCAACTCCTCTCAGACTTAATCAGCAACCCTCGCTTGTTGCAGCCAAACCTCATAGTAGCCTGATGGACTTTAGTGACCATTCTCAATGGCCTCCTGCAGTTTGCCCGTGGATGTTGCCTACCCCTAACAGGTCATTGTCCCCAAGTGTCGAAAACCCACTGCAGAGCGTGCAATTAGAATGCCCTACAAGTTCTGGCAAGAATGCACCGCCAATCTGTTTGGGTGCTAAGCTGAAGGTAGAGCTGGTAGAAGGGTTGATTGATGTGCATATTAAGCCCCATATTAAGAGGATTAGATCAGTGGATGGGTGATGGCTTACCCGTCGTCGTTTCCAATGATGATACTGTTTGGCGACTACAGGCATGTGGAATAATGCGAATACAATAGGTGTGTTGTGTGTTTCTCGATTTGCACCTGGTGCTTGCGCATACACAAGTACCTGAGCAATATGCATGTCCTCATTGTGCTCGCTCGCATGTCCATTTTTCCAAAACTTCTGTATGCAACTATGACTGCAAAAAAGTTAGGAGACACCAATATTTGCCACGAGCCAATTGTGCCTCTTGGTATGATAGGGAAGCTTTAGTGGACATCAATCCCCAACCTACTTCATATGCTGGCTATTTGGCCGTGCTCAACGTCACGCCACGACAGCTTATCTTTTGCAATTGTGGTGCCATTATGAATAAGATGTAGATTGTAAAAATAGCACTTTATATACAATAAATGTGGATTGCATCTCTCGGATTGACAGTTGGAAAAGTTGTTCGGCTTCAATCTCTGACCTAACACCTCTACGGAGCTTGTAAAGTCTATTCATGGGAGGAGCTGCTGCAGCATCCAGATTGAGAAGAAACTTGTTGTCGTCACGATGCCACATCATCTTCTTTGTCACACGTGGTTCGCGATGGTCACGCGGGGCACATGCATCAGCCCTTTCATAGTCATGCTCCTCACAAATGTCCCGCTCCATGCATCTCATTTCCTCGTATTCGAATGGGCTCATACGTTTATCAAGGGACCAGCAGTAGTGGACAATATGCAACCCTCGCATGACCCTGCAGAAAGGTACTAGACCAAGGCTCTCTCCCGGCCTCAATTCCAGAATGGGATACCAAGTCCATTCAATGTCACGTGATCGGCAGCGCTCTTCGCCTTTACCTTTGCTCTTGAAGTTGTAGAAGCGAACCTGAGCCCACGTGTAGTGCTCGCCATCTTCACCCCGATGCACAAAGAGGTTGGTCAACTTGGCTGGCCAGAGAGGTCCGTCAGCCATCAAGAGACCGTTGAAGGTAGCATCCGCGAGGACGGCAACGTCATCCCCAACCTCAAAGACGTGTCCCCCACCCTTGCCCACTCTTTGACACACGCACGCTGTGACGGACTCGAGCTGTGCCCAATCTCTACCCAATGTACTCCTATCTCTGTATCCTTCCAGTAATTGCTCAACGGTTAGCCCTTGGTCAGTGAGCTACCTCATGCTACGCCTCTCCCCACCTTCGGACATCCACCTGCATCGAAGAAGGAGGGCGTCGGTAAGTTGTTTATCTCACTTCAGTGTACTAAAAGCGCTTCATTACATGTACATTACACGCGCACACTCCAACAAATGCATTTGCGCCCCACATGCACAATTGTGAGGGCATGGACGAAGAATGGATGGGGCCTGAGCATGCCTCGCAACTGTTCCCACGTGGCAGACCCTACAAACTGGACGCTCACGAAGTCACGTACGCGCGCTCGCCCACACAAGGGCACGCACGCGCCAGACCCTAAAAATTGGATGTGCCAGGAGACAGGCATGCCCGCTCGGCCCATGCAAGGGCACGCGTGCGCCAGACCCCAAACCCTCGACACGCTCGGAGACGCAAACGCACGCTCGCCCACGCAAGGGCGCGCGCACGCCAGACTCTAAAAATTGGGCGCACACGGCCACACGCACACGCGCTCGCCCACCCACGCAAGAGCGCGCGCGCGCCAGACCCCAAACCCTCGACACGCTCAAAGACGCGCACGCGCGCTCGCCCACGGAAGGGCGCACGCGCGCCAAACACTAAGCCCTCGACACGCTTCGAGACGCGCACGTGCGCTTGCCCACGCAAGCACGCAAACGCGTCAAGCCTTAAAGCTGGACCCTCTCGGAGACACACACGCGCGCTCGCCCACGCAAGGGCGCGCGCGCGCCAGACTCTAAAAATTGGACGCACACGGACACACGCACACGCGCTCGCCCACGCAAGCGCATGCGCGCGCCAGACCCTAAAAACGGGACCCTCTCAGAGACACGCACGCGCGCTCGCCCACGCAAGGGCGCGCGCGCGCCAGACCCCGAACCCACGACACGCTCGGAGATGCGCACGCACGCTCGCCCACGCAAGCGCGCGCCGCGCGCCAGACCTGAAAAACTGGACGCTCTCGGAGACACGCACGCGCGCTCGCCCACGCAAGGGCGCGCGCGCGCCAGACCCCGAACCCACGACACGCTCGGAGATGCGCACGCACGCTCGCCCACGCAAGCGCGCGCCGCGCGCCAGACCTGAAAAACTGGACCCTCTCGGAGACACGCACGCGCGCTCGCCCACGCAAGGGCGCGCGCGCGCCAGACTCTAAATAAAAACTGGACGCTCACAAAGACGCGCCAAAACCCAACCCCTCGACACGCTCGGAGACACACGCGTGCTCGCCTATGCTAGGGCGCGCACGAACCAGACCCTAAAAAAAAGACGCTCGTGAAGACACGCACGCACGCTTGCCCACGCAAAAGCGCGCACGCGCCAGACCTTACAAACTGGATGCTCACGGAGACACGCACGCGCGCTCGCCCACGCAAGGGCGCGCACGCGCCAGACCCCAAACCCTCGACAAGCTCGGAAACACACGCGCGCGCTCGCCCACGCAAGGGCGCGCATGCGCCAGACCCTAAAAACTGGGCGCTCGCGGAGACACGCACGCGCGCTCGCCCACGCAAGGGCGCGCACGCGCCAGACTCTGATACGTTGACACCTTTGCGCGCGTGGACTCGCCCAAGCCCACACACCACACTCGCCCGTGCAAAGGCGCGCACGCAGCTGAACCTCAAACCTTGTCAAATGTGCGCACGTGGATGCGGCCAGGCGCACACACCAGGATGGAAAACACACACGCGAACGTACGTACCTGACCCTCTCCACTCTCACCCTTTCATTGCAGCCCCCGATTTCAACAGCAATACATGCACGTGACAATGCAGACACTTGCACTTGCAAGCCCATACACACACATGCATGCAGGCGTGCAAATCCGCGCACGTCGACGACCACGCAAATATGGACACGCGCGCAAGAGACAAATGCATAGGAACAAGTACAAGCATATTGTACATACGCCCCAAAAATGCAAAGCTTGCAAGAATAGCAAGAGTACTTACTTCGATGGGATGCCGCCAAAGCTGGTTCGCACCTTGTTCGTCTTCTTGCTCGACTTCTAGTACTTGACGTTCACGGTCCCTTCCCCACACATACAGTGCACTTCGCACGCCTTGTGTCCTTGTTGCCCCTTGTCAAACATGGATGCAACAGCATCACATGCGAGGGCGACAGCACCACCTAAGGACATCTCTAACCGGTTGATCACGCTCCTGTCCTTGTCTATGACACATGCTCTTGCACTTGCCCTCGCCTCTCCGCAAATCAGGGCCCACTTGTCCATCTCGCCTGCTACCGAGCCACTAGTCTTCGCTATGTTCTCTTTCACAAACTTGTGGCACGACTCAAACTCCTAAGCCCAATAGTGCATGGGAGGACCCAGGTTCTCCATAAACTGCGGCAAATGCATGAGTACGTGCATGTTGTGATTCTCTGCATTCAAGGCGTTGCCTACCCTTGGCCACGCGTTTGCAAAGCGCGTGTGGAAATCTCGTGCAAGTGCCAGAAATCTAACTCTGTGTTCGGGAGTCGTGTGGTGCTCCAAGGCACAATTGAGCAGTTTTACCAAAGCTTTCCACAAAACAAACAGCGTGCGTCGCTCTCCTGCTTTGCGAGCCGACAGGGTCCTTCGATTGCAATAATCGCAGAATGGTTGGATAAGGAGAGGCACGAACCTAACCAAGCGCAACATCTGCATTCCAGTTCTGGAATCTACGTGCACGATAGCTTGCCATACTCTAAGAACTCCGCGTGGGAACTTGAACGAGGCGACACGAGAATCAAACATCTTCTGCTCGGGCACGGACAGCAGCACTTTTGTATATCTCACCAGTAGTTTGGGAAGACCGATGCCAAGCACGTGGAAGATGTCTGGAGGATTGTCCGTCTGCCTGTCGTAGCCAAGAAGAGATGTGAGGGGGCTGCCATCCCGCGTGTAACCTGTCTCCCGCATCCTGTTCTTGAGTTCTGCATCACTCATCCTTTCGGCCTCGAGGACGAAGTCTCGGGCCGCCTGCTCACTTCTCGCCTCTGCAACAGCGTCCCACTGTCCCGGCTCATGCTCCTGCCCTCTAGACGTGACGATGCAAATGGGACAAGGCCTGTGCGCCCCGATCCCCATCGCCTTCATTGTCTTCACTCTTTGCATCAGGTCCTGCACAAAGAAGGGCTTGGCGCGAACCAGCACATACTTGTCTACGGCCGCAAAGTACATGGGAACACCTCGGGCCAGAGGCAGGAGGTACAACCGCACCATGAGCCTTATAGCGTCGTCCTGTGCCACATGTTGTGGGATGAACATGACATGGTTGACGGAGTCTGCTCGTCGTGCCACGCTAGGCTCCAAGGAAGCAAGCCTCCAATAGACCCCCCCAATGCTTGGCTACCTGTCTTGCGAGTACGGAAGTCGTCTATGAAGACGGCCAGGACGAGATTCACCACCATGAGGCCCTGGGGGTTGTGAATGATTGGAAGCTGAGGGGGGGCCAACTGCGCTCAAGGAATAGGTTCTACGGGAACATATCTTCCCGTGGGATTGTCTTGGACCTCACCGGAGACCCGAAGACGGCAGAAGAATGTATGTTTGCCATCGTGAACCTGTCCTGCTTGTGCATACACCCCAGGCTCCCGGAGACCCCCCCGCTGCCAGTCCTCGAAGGACAGGACAGTACAGTGCTCCCGGAACCTGTCCGCACTGGCCTCAAACGGTTTCCAGTACACCACTTCATCTGAGCTCCTTCGCAGAGAAGGATCCAAGTGAGGCCCCACATGCTCCATCATGATGTACCGCTCGCACTTGAGGAGAGCGCGTGGGGATCCTTCGCTGGTCACATCAGACCAGAGAACCCGAAGCAGTCTCGCAATCACGGAGGGGCCTCTGTCGTATCCATCTTCCTCCAGCCATTCCAACCAGAAGAAGTCGCCGACGGCTAGCCAAGACGAGTCCCCAGCGGCATCCCGGACCTCCACTCCCCGCTCCATCAAGAACTCGTTGTCGGTGACAAAGGGCGCGTTATAGGGGGCCGTAATCTTCCCGTTTATTGGAGCCTCCGGCTTGTAATGGACCTGCTTTGCCTTTTCGAGGTTCCCCAAGAGCCGCTGAAGGTGATCCCGTATCCTCCTGTACCAGATCCGTTGTCCCGTGTCCAATGTGTGCTCCTGTATCCCTAGCTTGCCCAAATAGTGCTCCAATGCGTTCTTCCTCTCATAGGAATTGTCACGCAACCACTCGGCGTGGGAGTACCTAGGGTGGCGGTTTATTTCCATGTCATGATATGTACCACGCCTCGACGAAGGATTCATGAGCAGGTGAAGAAAGAACTCTGAGGCGAAGCTGAAACTACGGAGCCTGCCATATACGACACCTGGCCGACTGTAAGGCTCACCCCCTTCTTCGGATGGTGGCCTGCCGCTGTTTGCGCTGTCTGCACTACGTCCACCGCCGTCTTCGTCACTATCACCACCACTTGAAGGTGGCGAGTTGCCCCTTTGACTAAGTCCATTGGAACTAGTGCTGTCGCTTTTGTCGTCATCACTAGGTGATGAGGCCCCCCTGCTAAGTCCGTCGGAAGTACCGCTACTGCTGTCATCGTCATCACTAGGTGATGAGGCTCCTCGGCTGACTCCGTCGGAACTACTGCCGTTGCTTTCACCGTCATCGCTACGTGATGAAGCCCCACCATCATGCAACTCATCCACGTCTTCGACGTAGTCGGTTCCTTGAGCCCTAGCATCCTCCCCGTTGCCGTCCTCGCTGTCACGTGGTGACCTCCCGTCCTCCCCACCCTCTCGGGAGCTGTCCCCGTCTTGTTCATCGTAGTCATCATGATATGCTGCCTCGGAAGGGCGTTCATTGTGACAACCAAGCTCCTGCACGAAGCGACGACACGAGCAAACAAACGTGGAGTCAATAAGAGCACGTGTGCCACATGCTGACTCAAACTATGAAACATGGCACGACAACCTTGCAACAGTGGCTGTTGATCACGCGCTTGGAGATAGGCGCGCACGCTTGCCCATGCAAGGGCGCGCACACGGCAGGCCCTACAAAGTGGACCCTCTCGGAGACATGCGCGCGCGCTCGCCCACGCAAGGGCGCGCTCGTGCCAGACCCCAAAGCCTCAACACGCTTGGAGACGCGCTTGCCCACGCGAGGGCGAACGCGCGCCAGACCCTAAAAACTGGACGCTCTCGGAGACGCACACGCCGCTCGCCCACGCAAGGGCGCGCGTGCGCCGGACCCCAAACCCTCGACACGCTCGGAGACGCACACGCGCCCTCGCCCACGCAAGAGCGCGCACGCGCCAGACCCTGAAATCTGGACGCTGACGGAGACACGGACGTGCGCGCGCTCGCCCGCGCAAAGGCGCGCACGCGCCAGAGCCTAGAACCTGGACGCACGCGTGCACGTGGACCCGCCGGGGGTCACAAACCACGCTCACGACTCACACGCGCATGCCCATGCAAATGCGCAGACACACCAACTCCCGGAGCGTGAAAGTGCGTGTGCACACGCTCGATGGCTCACACGCGTGCTCGACAACGCAAGAACGCGCACCGCCGGAATGTGATACCTTCATGCACGCGTGCGCGTGGACCCGTGGGTGTCGCACACCACGCTCGCATACACCACTTAGGTTGAGGGCTTTATCTGCATCTTTGTGTGCGCGCATACACACGCGTGCTAGTGCGCAAGAAATCGTCGCACATAAGCGAGGCAGGCAGGCGGGCAAGAGCGTCCTCTTCAGATGGGCTCGAGCTGGAGGGTACCTTCTCGGCAGTAGCGAAGGCCACGTCCGGAACCGCCATTTGCGCGCCCCATCCGACACGTGTCAGATTAGTGCCCTCCTTGAGCACCTGCCATGCATGAGTTTTGGCGGGAAAAGGATGAGAACACCTGGCACATTTCCACACTTGCGCACGCGCGGGCACACAGCATGTACATGCTTGCAGGCGCGCTCCCACAATCACCCACACACACTCGCACACGGGCGCACACACACGCACACATGTGCATACACACGCACGCACATGCAGGCACGCGCGCGCAAGTGCCAAAGAATGATCAACGCCATCTTAAATGGACACCTAAACCTAGCTTCAACCCAAAGCTGACACAAACAACCCCCACCCAAGAGACACCGAAAAGACATACGTCATGAGCTGTAGTTGCATTCTTACCTTCAAAGAGTTGCTGCCTGTTACGGCCTGTCGTAGTCGGCACCTAGACCCATGCCGTTGTGCGCTCCTTACTGAGAGAAAGGGCTTTCGACAGAGTTGGCAGAAGTAGCTGAAGGGATGAGCCTCTGCCATGTGTCTCTCTAGTAGAGCTCTGGTTGCATTATCAATAGAACGGCCGCATAAGGCGCAGGTACGACAACGAGTTGTTCTCCGTCTCTTCAACATAGTGNGTTTCAACACGCGGCAGAACGTTCTTGTAGGCCTTGCTCTCCTCACATGTTGAACTTTCACAATGCTGTGTGTTTGCCCTACGTCAGAAGGTTATTGAAAGGCTGGTATCTGCAGTACAATTTAACTGACGATTTGCGACGGAAGAGCAAAGGCAGCGCGAGGGATGACTGTGACAGATACAGTGATTTAACTTTGTTGACACTGCTTGGCAAAAGGATATTTTGTGCAGGAAGGGAGAGAGAGCGAGAAATGGGAGGGAGAAGAGAAAGGAAGGTAAGCAAGGTTACTTTTCTCTGACGACGTATGTGAGTTGACCGAGNACTTTTCTCTGACGACGTATGTGAGTTGACCGAGGGAGCAGAGGGTGGGGAAGTTGAGAGGAAGGGAGAAGGGGGCCGCGGCCGAGCGGGAGAGCATGCAGGGATGCGGGGGGAAGGGGGAAGGTGGGTGTGGTGTTGAAGGCCACATAGTCTGCCTATATAGGCCAACAAGTGGGTGGTTTATTTCAACCTGTCACCTGTGCAGCTGCATCCCTGCAGGTCCAGCGGAGGGCCTGCTACGTGTGTCCTCCCTGCTTTTCTGTTGCGTTTGAAAGAAGGCGGCTGGCATATTTGGCTTTGCTTCTGCCGGTGTCTCTGGCCAAGTACTTGCTCGGCAGAAGCCTACCAGCATCTTTTGCTTTCTCTCCCTCGTGCTCCTCCCCCTTACTGAGTTTCCCCCTTCACCCTCTACCTTCCCACTCCCTCTTCCTTCTAAACTGCCTGTCTCCGCTTCTATTGATGTCTCAGCCGTGTTAAGGTTCGTTATATAAGTTCGAACGGTGCGCAAAGCACTCAATTTTGGACGAATTCATGTCGGAACATTATCAAATTGGTGGGTATAGGATATGGCCGGCTACCTGCGCTTGTTGAAAGGCACGGGAGGACACAGAGTGCGACGAGAAACGGAACACTATGGGAAGTCCGAGCCAACGTACCTGGCAAGTGAGCGCGCTGGAAAGCATAAAGCTTGTCGGCAACGAACGTTTTGTGCTCATATGGCTGTCATGACCTGTGCATGACGCTCTGAATAAATGATTGCGACTCCGTTAATTACAAAGGTGTCTGACGAGAATTGATGGCAATAGATGACGAGAACTGATGGGAATAGATGGGAACAGCTCGATGGAATTAAACAAGACGTGAGATGATGTTTAGCAGATACATGTAAATTGATGTTGACTGACTGCAAGTTAAGTGAGTGAATGTTGACTGACTGCAAGTTGAGTGAGTGAATATTCCAGAAAATTCGACACTTAGCGAAAAATGGAACGCTTGTTCGCATGCCACTTTTGGGGCTGACGAAGCAGACAGAATGGCACCAGGTAGGATGTCGACGCCATTAAGGTTTTCGCGTGGCAGCGCTTGGCACCCGTCTGCCATATTTTTTTGGAGCCACGAATGGATGCCACGAGGTTCAATCGGCCATTTGTGTCATTTGTGTGCCATACCAGGTGCCAAGTACTTCGAACGATTGCCAAGCGGTGCCCGACTTTGGAAATGATGGCGAACACTTTTTGAGCGGGCCATTTCGGTGCCACGCGCGTTTTTTTGCCATTTTCCCGGTTGTATTTCTACTGTGCACATGAAATGGCTGGGCCAAAATTGGATCGTCATCCAGTCAATCGCGTGGCTGAAATGGCGCAATTGTGGCAGGTATTGCTGGCAGGCAATTGCCAGAGATTTCCATAATGGCGCCTCATTTCCAGGATGCTTCATACGTGGCTGGACACGAAATGGGCGGTGCCATGTCGTTTTGGGAATGGCAATCTGTCGGTGACCAAAAATGGCCCATGCCATTCGGAAACAAAATGGCATCTGTCCACTCCGTCTGTTCCGACTGGCCTATTTGCATGGATTCTTTTGACACGCGCCAGAGAGGGTGGATCTACTGACATTGGTTCAACCGTGCTAAGTTGTTTCTGTAGTTAGACAAGTCCTTAGTATTTTGAGTTCTTAAACTGTGATGTGCTTGGAGTTGTGAAATGTGCCGTCCATTAAAGACTATATTGATGTTGATTGATTGAAGACTGAATTAATGTTGAATTAATTTGCAATCAAGTTTTTTATTAGAATCATATTTTATTTGTTGATTATGTATATATCAATCATTTATGAACTAATATATACAGTCTTAGGGGCATGCATATATATTGTTGCAATCCCCAAGCAACGCTTTGCTGCAGCTTGCAACCGGAGTCCAAAGCCCTAGTATTCCTAGGCAGTAATAGAAGCAAACATATAGTAGTGTGTCTAATCATGCTGATGCATGAGTAGTTCATGACTACCAGGCGAGTGCACATGCATTGTGCTTATCGAGTGGGACCTTGAAGCTATTAACAATCTATCTAAATCTATATGTACATGTGTCCATCTGCAGAGATACAATTTTGGTGATTGTAATCGACCAAGAGTGCTTTCCAAATAGCTCTTGCCATTCTGAAGCGTAAGATCTCATCTGCACACATCATGCACCACATATGCCACAGGTGAAACAAGAAGGTGGACACCAGCACTCGGCGTAGAAGGCAGTCCAACAAGCAGCTCAAACTGCGTCTGAAAGCAGCAATGGCAGACTAGCCGAGGGGATGCAGAGGAAACACACAAACTTGCCAGTCGCATGACACAACCCCAAGCCAGCTGCAGCAGCCAACTGCACCCAAAATCATTGACCTCGAGCCAAACCCAACCAGCAACCAGCGCGAGCACCCTGAACCACCAAGTTCTGTGAGCCGCATACATGACTGTAGGTTACACGTAGCGAGCTCGCCTCCATCGAACCGTCAGTCCTTGTTGTCGTCCTCGCCCGCGTCCTCGCCCTCCTTCCCCC
Source organism: Mesotaenium endlicherianum (assembly GCA_009602735.1). Classification (NCBI taxonomy): domain Eukaryota; kingdom Viridiplantae; phylum Streptophyta; class Zygnematophyceae; order Zygnematales; family Mesotaeniaceae; genus Mesotaenium; species Mesotaenium endlicherianum. The sequence goes on along the minus strand of WELA01012905.1, from coordinate 60,308 downwards.
ACTTAGAGTAGTTAGTGTCCTCGTCGTCCTTGCTGTCACCGTCCCCAAATACCTCACCGATTTCTTCGTCAGACTCCTCCCCTTGCTCCTCGTCTGCCTCGTCGTCTTGCACATACGGCCACCACAAACGAGCACCACGACGCAGAAAAATAGAAGTCAGGCAGAGTCTAACTTACGTGTTCCACCTCCAAATTCAGCACGCACGCTTGCTCTCATTTTTCACTAGACTCTTCTTCGCAATATTTTGACGTGCACTTCGCATTTTTCCAACGTAAACTTAGACGTCCGCTAAAGACAAGTGAGGGGAAGGGGGTGCATATAAGCAAGGTTGTCAACTCAAAAAGGAATCAAACAAAAGGATGTGTTGGAGCTGCTCACCGTGTCAGCCGCAACCTGCTTGCCCTTGTTCTTCCTCCTCTCTTCCTCCCTCCTCTGTGTCTTGTCCAGATCTCGGTCCCCCTTTGTCAGGACGGCATTGCCCCAAATCCTGGCAAGCTCCCGCCCTTCTGCGAGCATTGAATTCTTCTTACTCGGATCCAGTTTGCGGAAGCACGTGTTCCATGTCCTGTCCAGCCTGAAGACGTCTCGAGCCAGGCGCAGCGTGAGATTGTCTGTGACGACATTGTTGTTGCTCGTCCTGCATGCGTGAACGGCATCCACTCTTGCGCTGTTTCTTACCAAGACCGTTCTCACATGCCTGCTGAACTCGTTGCAACGGCCCCTCCACTTTGGCTCCAGCTGCGCAGAGAGAATCACAAGAAGGAGAGCAGTCCGAGGTGTTAATAGTGGCCGATTCAGATCGCAGTTTAGAGAGAGCGTGCGGTGTATGAGAAGTAGAGGAAGGCAGCACTCACCAGTTTGTATATCGTTTTCAGCAACGGCTTGTCCTTACTACTTAGTGGGACTAAATTGCACCGTTTCGAGGTCACGGCCACGATTCACCCCTTTCTCTTTCTGCAAAATTAGCAACACCTCCCTGACTTGCGCCTCAATGACCTCCCCCTTGTCCAGTGCTCCTTTAGTCAGTCCATTCTCCTTGTGCACGTTGAAGACCCTGTTGACAGCTTTCGCCTGCCATAACGTTCACTCGCAAGAGAATACATTGTCAAATAGCGTGTCCTTAACAAATGGACAATCTTAAGTCAAGCACTCGTCGAAGTGAGTCAAAACGTTGGTGCCTAGAGGAGAACAGAAACAGTCGGATAGCATTGCTAACCATCGAGAAGAGAAGCAACATTCTAGGCCCAGACAAGTATGTGAATTTTTCAGTTCACTACTTCAACGCGGCCCCCATCTTTTCTCGCATTTGAGAGAGGACACAAGGAGGCAGGGAGGTGAACAAGAACAAGAAGAAGTGCATTGGAGCCTACCCCTTCAGAGGTGTAATGAATCAGTATATTGGTTGACATAATATTCATTTAAATAATATAGTTAAATAAGTTCAGCCTGCTGAACTCTAGTTAACGATCAGTCTGCTGGACTTTATATTTTATATCAGTTTAATGACTCAGGCCGGAAGTAGCAGGCTGAGGTCACCTTAAGTCAGCTTGTTGACACATTCTTTGACAGCCAGCTGACTTCCGTACTCGGTAGCAGCGAACTGCCTCGATATGCATCTAAGTGTGGTATGCTAGATGAATGGCCAGATGACATCCCTATGATGGATGGCGATTCGGGATGATGGGAGATGGCGGTGGATTTGGTTAACCGAGGTCCTACCAACGTGGTTAACTCCCGAGTAGGCGGTGCCATCGCACTGGCCGTTGAACAGTAAACTCATTCCATGTACATATGCTAGGCATTGCTCTCGAGTTCGGCATTCGGAAACGAGGCCAACTCTCTTGTACAGCTTACTGGGAGAGATCTGAATCCAAGGCGAGAAGCCATTGATACGCACTGTCTTCTAACCTTGCTTATGTATGAGTTTACTGATTTGCATTATTGATGCTAGTTTACTCTCATTTGACTGACGAGTATTAGTCACTGCTAGTGTGTTGTCCTTTGCTGTTAAACCAGTTAACGAAAAATACCATAAAGATTACTTGCTGATATAAAGATCTTTATTATTGTTAATCGCCTATTTGGTAAGTCGATTCATTTCAAGAGGGCTACTATTCCTAGCACTCAACTTCCTCCCAAGCACTTTCTGTTGGTGTCGGGTGGTGTGGGGACGTCGGGCAGGGTGTGTACCTCAGCACTGTCCGGCTTCTTGCTTCGGTCCGGCTTCTGTCTCCGCTTCTCTGCATCAATTGCCGCATTCACCGCTCTCCTTGCCATCTCCCGCATCTCCTTGCATTCTGTCCGTACAGCGTTGCTTATGCTCCCCACTATTGCTTGCTCGATGCCCTTTGTGCTCTCCCAGGAGATGTGAGATCTGCGAGAACAACAAGGGGTGCAGCTTATCTTCCAAGACAGACAAGACTTGTTCCTCTCTCCTCGTCAGAAAGCCGGGCAACCTGTCCACTTCTTCTCGAATCTTGATCCCAAGACTCTCACCCACCGGAGTTACGTCGGAAGGTATCGGTCTTCCAGAACCAGCGTCAGCAGACAGGGGCCGCATGGGCCGTTGGCGAAAGCAGAGAAAGCCAACTCCTGGTAAGGAGTAAGACGCGTGAGACAACATCCGTTTGGCAGGAATCAGCACGTAAGCTCAGTGTAATCAGGGTTGTCATTGAAGAAAAGAAGCTCTGTCAGGCATGACCAAATTTTAGTGGGTATTGATCTAGAAAAGAATTCATTATTCTTTTTATCAACTATGCATCATAATAACCTGGAATACTTGTCAAATGGGCTTTTTTGATTTTAACTTCAGCTACAATATTTGCAACGGTGCATTAGCCAACCACTGGCTGCATTATCACGAGCTTAACAGCTTGTCTCTTGGCAACACACTTGAAGGGGAGCACAAAGTTGAGTATAGGGACCGCCCAGCAAGAGACGGCGACAGCAATCAGGGGTGAGTTTTCCTTTTCCTTGTCTATCAGAAATGTCAATGGGCACTGCGATGGGCTGCTAAGAAAATCTGCTAACTTTCATACGTGCAGACTGACTGCTGTTACTAGCATTATGCTCTCCGAAACTTGGAAAACAACAAATCCATGTGAATTTGTAGCATATGCTTCGCATAAAACAGAGACTCAACACCATTCAATTGTTCTGGTGAACGGTCTTGCATGTGCTGCGCATTCACACGTGCACAAACGACATGTTAGTACGAGGTAGGATCCAAAAAAGCATGGCAAGCATGAGTTACAGTGGCGCACAGTACAAGTGCAGGTTTAGATGAAACGAGTAGAACATGATTTAGAGATGGCACAGAGTGTGGAAGAGAAGGGGAGCCAATCATGATTATCCACTTCTCGCTCACCTCGGCGCCTACCAGGCATCACAAGTGACTCGTGGGACCTTGCTTCCGTCGACAACACTAACATGCTCAGTTTCATCCTGTTGCAAAGCAGGCAACCATGATGTCCTTGACCCTAGTTGACCATCCATGCGTACCTGTTATCTGCATGATCTGGGGGAGGGGGTATGCATGTAGGGGAACACGTGGGCCACCATGTCGTCAAGAGGGAACACAAGTTGCGCGAGGTACCAAAAGTCTCCACCTCGCGGTGCAGTAAGTCAACCAGGCATTCTAAGGGAAGTGCAGCGGCGGACATACTGGCTCGGCTTATGGCTCAACAACAGCGGGCGGCAAAATAGGGTGAGGCCGCTCAGAGGCTGGAGGTCCTTCGCCAAGCAAAGAGAAAGGTGCAGAACAGTGCCTTGAATGTCTCGCAGAAGAGCTCGAGGGTGCGCTCATAATGTGAGCCGGCAGATATGCACAAAGACAACGTTGAGTGAGATTGTTGGGAAGAGGATCAACTCTGAATTGCCTAGGGTGATTGGTGGTGTGTCTAGGAAGGTTGGCGATCTGGAAGAGACACTGGGGTTACTCATAGAATTTAAGGTGTTTCTTGTGATAGAGCAGCGTCTCGCAAATTTGATTGGAGAGAAACATGCGGAAGTGATGTAGTCAATGTCAAGTACCGTGCGCAAGGCGGTGCAGCAGGAATGCAAGGGTCTGCTGGACACGCTGAGGAGTGAGCTTTTCGACCTGGTGAGTACAGCGTCCAAGACGTCGAGCAATAAGGAGGATGGACCAGGACAGTTTTTGGTGCGTACTCGGGCCCACTGCCCCCC
>WELA01012905.1:42540-53739 GCA_009602735.1 Mesotaenium endlicherianum | reverse complement strand
CCCCCCCCCCCCTCCCCACGCACCAGCACCAGACCAGAGGCGTGCAGCCGCAGCCAATGACCCCCGCACACATGAAACCAGGGGGGGGGGGGCAGCTGCTACCGTCGGGCCTCCATGTACAGCGTCTGGACAGCAGTTGGAAGAGCTGCAAGCGCGACCCATGTGGGAAAGGGGGCATCACAAAACACCACTGCTTCTTCACCACCAAAACGCACGCTCCCCCCTCCTCCACACACAGATAAATGCTCGTCTCCCCACTTGCCCGCCCGCTGACCTCTCCGCGCAAGCACACACACTGCCGCAAACGCACGCACGCGCCCCCTGCGCGCCCGCACATGCACACACGAGTGCAAGCACATAGACTTGTGTGCACACGCGTCTGCCAGCCGGCACACGCCTACACAGTCACGTGCCTTCATGCAGGGGCACGAGCGCGCGCGTGCGCGCCACCCCCCCCGCACACCCAGTCAGGGCGGGTGCCGCCACTGCCGTCGGAGCCCCGCACACAACCCCCAGACAGCCCACCTCGTACACCGAAGCAAGAGGTGTTGGCGGCTCTCGCTTCCCCCCGTATGCACCAGATGGTGGGGGGTGGGGGGGCCCAGCCGCCGCCGTCGCCCCCCCCCCCCCCCAAGCAGAAGCAGCGGGGGACAGGCAACGTGGGAGCCCCGCGTACAAACCCCTGGACAGCCTCCCCCACACGCAGGGGGTGCTGTCTGTGGCCCCAGCAGAAGAGCGCCCCCGCCCAGAGGAATCTCCCCAGCACACACCTGCGCACAGAAAGCCAGAGGGGGGCAGGCGCAGCATACACCGCTGGTGTTGCCCCAAACAGAGGCGCATGCCGCCGGCCAGCAGAAGTGCAGGCAGAGAGTCTCACTCTGGCGCACGCACTCTTGCGGACCCCAAGCGGATGTGCATGCACGCCTGCCGGCCCGCCCGCCCGCCCGCCGGTACAAGCACACACACACAAACCTACGCCATCAAAAACACGGCGGCTTGTTGGACCCCCCCCCCCCAAACCGCGTCGGTGCCTGCACAAGGTAAGAATGGGGAGGATGTACAACTTACCTCCGGCCCCACCAGCCACACAAGACGCAGGGCATGCATCGCAGAGCACCACACTCGAGCCTTGCCGCCCTCCAGGAATATGCCACTGGGCCTGGCACTGGCACGCACGCAATGGTGCCTGCTCGTCTCGCTCCTATTCACGAGCGAGACTGAATCGCTGACGCGCTGGCAGCCTGGCTGGCTCGACCGCGAGCACGGCCGGACTGCGCAGGCGGGCAGATGACGCCCGAAGACGCACCGAGCGATCATAGCTGTCAGCGGCCCATACACGCGCGTACGAGCAGACACGTGCACAGACGCACGTGCACACGCACACACCTCCCGCACAGCCCCACAGGCGCACACACGCGCGCAAGCGTGCGCCCACTCGCCCACCCGCTCGCCTGCCCACGCAAGCACACACTCTGGCATACATACACACACGCGCCCCCTGCCCGCCCGCCCGCACATGCACACAGGACTGCAAGCACACAGACTTGTACGTGTGCACGCGCCAGCCGCCTTACACATACACAACCACGCGCCTTCATGCAGGGGCACGCCCCGTGCCCGCACGCGCCCGACCCCCCCCACACCCGGCCAGGACGGGTGCCGCCGCAACCGTCGGACCCCCGTACACACCCCCCGGACAGCCCGCCCCCCTCGCACACGGAAGCAAGAGCGAGAGAGAGAGGGCATGCATCCAGACGCTCGGCAAAGAGGGCCAGGGAGAGGGCGAGGGAAGGGGAGAGGGGGGAAGAGTGGGGTAGAAAGTGGCTGGCCATGTGCACTCACGGACGCCAGTCACATCCACGCCAGCTGGCGGCAGAGGGCCCGCGTGGCTTGCATGGCAAGGGCCACGAGGCGTGCGCCCCAAGGCCTGCGATGCCTTGCCCTCAGGTGCAGCACGTGGTGGGGCCTTGATGCCAAGCTGCGCCCTGGCCATCTCCCCACTTCCTGCATCCTCCCTGCCATGCCACCTGTCATTTCTGCAGCTTGCGGGGACTTGCATGCCGATCTGCTGAAGTTTGCCTGACCCAGACAAAAATCTTGCCAGATGGCGCTGGCGGGACAAATCGTGCCCTCTAAACCCTCAACACTCTCTTCCCCTCCCCGCTTTGCATTACCCCGTGGGGCCTCCTGCAGGCCCGTGCTTCCAATGGCACTCCCAATTCCTGCGACACGGGAGACTGGAGGGGGGCCCTGTTGGTTCTGAGAGGAGGCGGGCAGGGGCTTGAAGCCCAATTGAAGCTTGAAGCCCACCCCGCCGATCTCATCTCCACCCTGCCTGGCTTTGCCAGATGCCCGCCAGGGCCCCGCAAAGAACTCCCACAAAGACAGGGGGTTATAGAGAGGAAGGGCCGGAGAGTGAGGCAGACCTGACGGGGTCGCAGAGCAGCACCTCCGCAAACAGCATGAAGGGCACCATGTTGCGCAGATTGAGCAGCAGCAGCTTGTCCTCCGGCACGTGCACGATGCGCGACAGCCCCTTGCCCATGGGGAAGCAACGCCCCCCCCCCCCCTGTCTCCCTCCCGGTGTTGCTTCTCCCGCTCCCGCTGCGTTCGTGGCTGGCTGCCTAGCCGGGTAGCTCACTCAGATGGGACATGCCCCAATCCTCCTCGCTGGCTCCTCCTCTCTCCTCTCTCACGAGGAGCAGCAGACATGAAGAGGAAGAAGACGAAGAAACACTAGGTCGGCCACCCCCCGGAACCGCCTCGCGCTGGCCTCGCTGCAGAAGGGCACTCCTGCACGGATCGCTGTGGGCGGCCGCCACGTGCATGACTGGCAGCAAGGGAGGGGCAGATGGGGGCTGTTGCGTCTTATAGTAGAGGGAGTGAGGAGGTGTTGGTACCAGCAGGCCCGAGCACCGGGGGGGGTTGCACGTGGAGCCATGGCCTCCTCCTCCTCCTCCAGAGTCACATTACACACCACCGGCGGGCTTATCACCACCATGCGCTGCCAGGTGGCACCTGTCCCTGAGCCAGGCTGGGAGAAATCTTGCTCTCCCCTCCTCCTCGCTTGCTCACAACTCGTGCCGGCTGCTGGCAGCAAGAAACGCCGCAGGAGAACAGCAGGGGCACACGCTGAGCCGAACAGCAAGCAGCACGCCTCGCGCTCGTCAGACTGGCCGACATGGACAGGGGCTCTCCTCTCGCGCCTGCTGCATGCATGGTGCCCACCACGGCCCCGCTTGCATGCAGCCCAACCCCCCGACCAGCAGCATATCCATACCCGAGCACTTGCCGGGGCGACCGGTAAGGGTGCCTCTCCTCCCGCCCGCGCGCAGTCAAGGCTCGCTCGCTGACACACGCCCAGGGTCGTCGTGCATGATACTGTCCAACCCCCACCTCCCCGGCCGCGCCCACGCCCAGCGAACGAGTAAGCTGGCACGATCGGTCCACTGCGCCAGCAACTGGGACACACCCGCGACAAGCGGCATCTGCCCTCTCGCAGCGCCGGCTCGTGTCACACACCAGGCACCAGGTGCCTGCAACGCGTGGCGAGACAGGCGGCAGCACGTCCTGCTGAGAGAGGACGGTTGACGTGCATTCACCACCACACTGCGGCCAGCGGTGCAGAGCCCGACTGCATCCTTCCTGGTCCAAAGGCGCGTGAGGACACGCAAGCGACCCTCTGTGGAACGCAGTCGGTGAGGCAGCTGCTAGCAGACAATTGGGAGATTAGGAGCTTTCCAGAGGTTGGAGGTTGGAGGTTGGAGGGCTTGAAGCCGCAGCTGAGGGGCGGCCTCCCACAGTGCGACAGATGGGGGGGGTCTGAAAGAGGGTGCCGGCAGCAGAAAGAGCTCCGGCCAGCAAGCGCACGCACGGCGGCGCGTGCTGCAGCCAGCTGGCGCGACCGCGACGGGCCCTGGCCTCGCGCTGCCGCCCCCTTTGCGCGCGGGCGGCGAGCTGCACGCAGGCCGGGCAGGTGGCGCATCTGGGGGCCAGGGGCGTGTGCACAGCGGGGCCTGGTTCCGCGCCCGCATGAGCGCCACTCTGGATGGTCCCCACCGCATGACCCCAGCAACAGCTGATGGGCAGAGGGGATGGCCGCAGCAGGCGATGGGCGAGGAGCGCATCTGCCCACAGGAGGAGGGCACCAGCCAGAAGGTGGAAGAGAGTTCCCCACTCTGGGGAAGGCTGCTGACAGCCATCCCTTCAGGCTTCCTGAAACAATTCTGCTGCTTCACCGGGCAAGCGCGGTAAATGACAGCTCGTGTGGAAGAAAGGGTGTCAGGGGGAGGAGGGGGAGGGCTCTTGGGCGGCGGCAGCGGAAAGCAACCCTCGGCACACAAACATGCCGAGGCTGCAGCAAGCACAGACGACTGCACACTGCAAGCAGGGAGCAACATCGACAAAGGAGACGACGACTTTGCTTGCAAAGCATGCAAGCAGCACCTGGAAAGGGGGCGCCTGCCCTCGCGCGCTGCAGGCCCAGCTCGAGCACCCGCGACCGGCACAGACAGCAGGCGCACACGCGCAGTAGACGCACAGCAGAGCCGTGGACTGCAGCAAGCGCCCCACCCTCTTCGCGGCGGCCTGGAACCGGAGTGCTTCCCCAGCCCACACCGAGTGAGGCCAAGCGGAGGGTGACCCGGGCGTACCTGCCGGGGCCACTGCCGCCCCGCCCTCCCCCCTGCCGCACAGCCAGGGCCATGCAACAGCCCTGCCCGTTCCACCCCCTCCTCTCCCCCCGGCTGCTGCTTAATCACAGAGGAGCCATGGGGGCAATCGTGCAGAGGCATGCTGCAGGTGGACTAGTAGCACGCACGAGCCGGCGTCCTACTGAGCATGCTACTCGAGCTGAGAGCCCTGCTCAGCCTGCATCATGTGCGACCAGAGGGCAATCTTGGCGCAGCATTAGCCTGGCAGGACCACTGGCCCTGCCTCATCCTCTCCACGCCCATGGAAAGCCCGAAGGGCTCAAGGGCACTGTTTGCGTGGGGGAAGAGAAGCAGGATGACACCCGCCCCCGACAACTTTGGAAGCGCCCATGACAAGCTCTGAGTACAGCTGACTCTAAATCTGCAGGTCAATGAACCTCTTGACTGGCACTACTGGGACCTTCAGGATGGAAGTACCTTAGCCCGAGACTGCATTTTCACTTGCTTCCAGAGCACCGCTGCATGGTAGGGCTGCGGAGGAGCCTTGACAGCTCACTCTCCACCTCAGTGAACGACCAGGCAATAAAAGCCAGAGTTCTTTCATACTCGATTGATGCGATGTGATTATATGTGGTTGCCTAGGAGTCCTCAGGACAAACCTAGCAAGAGTTAAAGAGAAAACCTGTATGTTTCACAGTTTTTCACACTGATTGAGGCAGGGCATAACATGTCACGATAACATGGACATATTCAAACTCAAAACTTCGTTACAGTCGTGCTGGGAGCGCCTGGTATCATCGCCGGCAAACCGTGCGGTTTCGATGCACGCGATTGCTCGCAGGTCGGTCTAACTGGACCACACTGGACCAACCCTCTCTGCTGGCAAATGAATCCATCCTGACTCGGGAGTCGGGAGGCATAGGAGCTTGAGGAACAAAGGTGACTGCATTCTACTCTTTTAGGACCTAGTGAAGGATAACTCTGAGGGACTGACGTTTACAATCTTTTGTCTCACTGTACTATCTTTTTCAATTCATAAGACGCAATATACCATTGAAATGCAACAGTTCCATTGTCTTGCAAGGGCTCCTCAGCCAGTGATGTCTTTGGGGAACGCTGATTGGAGCTCTGAGTTTGAGGGTTCCCGGAAGAAGCCTCGGAGGGAGGAGCCTGTGCGTGCAGCCGAGTCCTCCCACAGCATTGTCGAGGATAGAAGCGTCAGAGGGACCACTAGCATCCACGATGTGCCAGATGACGTTCTGCAACTCATATTGCAAAAAGCCTTGTCTGGCGAAAAGAAGAAGGATGGTGAGGGTGAGCGTGAAGGTCTATATAGGGGAGTTAGTAAGAGATGGAGGAAGGCTGTCAACGTCAGCGCAAAGGCTGTTCGTCTCAGGTCATTTGACGGCGATGTAGATGGGGCACTCAGTGGCCTGCAGTCGTTGACACACGTCACTGAAGTCATCTTAGAGGAGGATTCAACGTGGTGTTGCCGGAAAGTAGGAGAGCTCATACGGGGACTGACCACAGGATTTCCTTTGCTAAGCTCCTTCGTCTTGGGCATTGACTTCTATGGGTGGGAGGCTCTACCAGGCCTTAAGTACTTTCTCTCTCGGAGGACAAGCCTTCAGGAGCTACATCTGGCGTTCTCTAACCTTGACAGTGAAAAACGACCTGTTGCGGGGCAGCTTTCTGAGGAGCGTGCCCGTGCCCTGCTGGAGGACGTAGACTTTAGCAACCTGGCCCACCTGAAGATTCTATTCTTGAGCTTTGGCCGTTCAATGTTCTCCGAGGCTCAGACAAATTTGCCCCTCAGCAAGTCGATCTTGAGGCTGCAGCACTTACAGGAGCTGCAGTTGGTGCTCTCAGACACGGCCCAGGTGCATCAGCTGCCCCCCTGGGTGGGAGAGCTGTTGGCCTGTCCTCATGCTATCCTGGTAGTAAAGGACTCGAGAATAGATGGAGTCCCCTGTCCACTCGAGTACTCGGAGGCTATGAGCTCTCTCCAGCGGCTACGGGTTGGGGTATTGTGTAAGAGCCTAGGCGCAAAATCTTCTGACACCATAGCCAGGCTGCAGTCGCTCACGGGATTGGAGATTATGGCTTCCAACTTGAGTGACTGCGAGGGCACTTCGGAGCATGGGCTCTATAGCCCCAGCTTGAGGCGCTTGCTTCTCAACACTAACATTGGGCATCTGCCAGCCGTGAGGAGGCCAATGCCACTACTGGAAGACCTCGATCTTTTCATGCCGGAGCAGACGAGCTTCCAGCAGAACTTCTTTGCCTTCACCCCCAAGCTGCGGTCGTTGGTTCTGGAGCTGCCTGCGGCAAAAGAGTGGCCCGACTTCGGGCGCCTGCCCCAGCAGCTGAGGGCCCTGACTGTGCTCACCGGCACGGTGGTGACCGGCGACAGAGTGCTTGCCGACGTGGGCCGCTTGCAGGCCCTGGAGACCTTCCACGTGTCATGCGGGCTGCTGAGGGGCATGGCGGGTGCGGCCAGGCTGCCCAGCAGCACCGCTGTCACCGTGCACTGCGGATGCCTGGTCACCACGACGGAGGTCGTGGAGTATCAGGTTGAGTGCAGGAAGTTTGGGAGCTTTGCCCAGTATGCCGGGGCAGGGCAGTTGTGCCGGTTCCTGCCACTTGGCACGGCCAGGCAGTGGTTCTCGGATACCAGGGCCCAGCTGGCGGCTGCGGCATACAGCACCCCCAGTCTTGCCCCGGCATCGCCCTGCCTTATCCCCAAGAGGCGCAGGAGCAGGTGAGCATCAATCACATCGTCAAGGATGAGTACGCTTTCACCCTGGGTGCCTCACTTTATATCGTGAGTGCACTCCTTCTGTCCCCATGCCCGCATAATACTTCCAGGGCAGGCCACGGGAGGCAAACATCTCAGCTTTTTTCTTCAATTTCTTCTGCCTTGGTGCTGGTATGGTGCAGAAGGGCCGGCTGCAGCACTCCTAAGCTTCTGCTTGACCCGCATGTGGTAAGCTGCTACTTCTGCTTCTATCTTCTGCCTCTGTGTGTCGCTTTCATGAGTTGCGATGCATGTAGTGTGGCTTGCACGTGGTCATAGTGAGTCCCCAGGAAGTTGTGCGGCCTGCTAGTGGGGTGCCTCTGCTTATTTCTGGCGTTGTGTAGTGGTTGTTCAGAAAACACGGACGAATGCAGGGAGGCCCTGGTCTTCTGCTTGGGCTTCTTGGTTGCTCGTCAAACCGGCAGAAGGGCAGTCCATGGCATCTCAACCGCAGGGGGCTTATTGTCCTGCAGGTGCATGCATTTTGTCCGTGCAGTCCTCCGAGTGAATCCTAAATTCTGCAAAGTGCATGTGTGTGCCAGGGCTGACGGCGTATTCTGCCAAGGGGGTCCGACAAGGCCACCTGTTGGCCAAATCCACATGCAAGGCATAGGCAACAAGTGGGTGCTAGTTTTGTGCGCCCTTTGACATCGACACGAGGAAGGTGTCTTATCATGCCCTCTTCTCTTGTGATGCTTGTTCATCAGCCGATAGTCATTTGATTTTAGTACTTTAGGCCAGCCCCCAGCTATGCCCGCAAAGTCTCTCCTAGATCATGTGATCTTGAGGACTTGGACTTTGTCCATAACCTCTGGAAGCCACCTCGCTCTCGTGAGAGTAGCTCTGAGCAAGTTAGTAATTTGATGCTTCTCTTAGTGCCCTGTAAGTTTGCTGTTTTCTTAAGCGGTCCATTGCACAAAGTGTACCTTTAGAATGTCAAAGTCGGATACACGTGAATAGTGCTTCCGTAGTACAAGGCATTTCAAGCCTGCACTTGATGTTTAGTGAAGGCCAGCTTGGGGGATCAAGTGCTAGAGTAGGAGGTACGGGAAAAAAACCTATGGTTTGGGTTCCATGTTCATCTTTGGGTCTTGCCTGTATTGTCAGGCAGTGGATGGCATATGCATGGCATGGACAGCAGGATGATTGCTTCATCTACACATTATTAATGGACTTAGTTGTGCATGCTTGCAGAATGTGTTGATCCTTTTGGATTCAGGAGTCTACACAAGATTCAGTATACACCTCCTTTCTATCACGTACATGCACCACATAACAGATCAGTACTGAATCTCTATCCCCCTTTTTGGTCTATAAATATTCAACTTCTTATGGTGATACATAATTCATGATTGTGTCAAGATGAGCGTATTTACAGTGGGCATTTATTGTCACCGGTCTTCCTTAAGAATCAGTTACTTTGGCTCTTACCATAGCTGATTGAATAACCTTACTGCTTATCACATGCATAACTTCAACACAATGCTAGCACACAAACTGGTGAACTCACATTTTGCAATTAAAACATTTCAGCAGAAACAAAGGGATATACTTAAAATTGTTCTATTTTATCTTTAATCAACTCTTTTTTTGTGCACATAAGCAATAACTCAACATGCCTCAAGTCGCGAAGGTTCTGCATCCTGGCCTTTCATTCCTCTCCTCCCCTAGACCGTACATTTGAAATAATATAGAACTACGCATGAGCCCTTTAAAAACAAGGCAATGATTTTCTTTCCATAATTTTTTTTTCTAGGTGTCTCGATTACTAATTGCCTTCCGTGAACTTCCCGCTCCAATCTCCTTCATAACGCTTTTTCTGCAAGTTAAAAAGAAATTCATTCCACAATCCATCAACAAGCATGTAGCAGAATACTTACGACAAATTAGACCTGTTATGAATCATCAGATGAATATTCCAGAAATGTGAATGAGCTGTACTTTTTGCTATCCGACAACTTATTGCTTGTTCACAACTCAACCTACTGACCCAAGGAGATACATGGGTCTCAACTGGCACAATAGGTTCTCAGCAATGAGAGCTCACACAGCAGGCACGGGCAGGCAGGCAAGCTTTCAAATTGTGCCTGAAAATTCCCCTGCATCACGATGCCATGCTTGGGCTTAGAGCCAAAGCTACAAGCGAGGACGCGGGCAACCTGCCCTCAGGGGAGGAGCGGAGGCCCGGCGGCACGCGGGGGCGGGCACTCACCAGTGGCCAACTGGCCGGCCCTGCGGCGGCATTGCTTGCAGCTGCCTGTTTTCCTTTGACAGCCGCCCCATCGTCAGCTTGTACTGCAGGCGCAGAAGGCGTGTGCCGTCCAGCCGGCTCTCCTGGCTCGGCAGATGCCGCCTCTCCAGCGCCTCCTCTTCCAACCTGTGACTGCACACCGACGTGCGTGAGGAGGCGGACAGCAAGCGGCGGCAGCGCCCTGCTGGCAACAGCCCCTGCGCCTTCTTGCTAGCAAGTGAGCGCAAGCAGTGCCGCTGCGGATTGGATGCACAGGTGCTCCTAGGGAGGTGCCGGGGGGGGGGGGTGTGGGTGCGGCGGAGGATGCGAGTGGGCGTGCATGCAGACTGCTAGCACCACGCTGGCTGGCTGCCAATGACACCACGAGATGCGTGGGATGCCAGCGCAAGTGCTGAAGCTAATGCAAGCGCCAAGGCTAATGCCAGGGGAAGACGCATCAACAGGTTGGCATCGGCAAGCAGCCCTTGGGGAATCGGGGACATAAAGTCTGCAGGCCCACAGAGAAGCAGAGGAAAACTGAGGGCCCCACGATTTGCGCGGTATTCATCGCGTTGGCGTCCACACCCGCGTCTCTTTAGCAAGACGTGCAGGCACACACTTACATGCCCACACACACACGCACACACACATGCACATGCACGGGGGCGTACAAGAGCACTCAAACTCGACGCGCGCACATAACACGGGCGCGACGTGCGCGCACAAGCACACACATTAACGTCGTGCAAACCAACACATGTTGCGGGCGGGCGGGTGGGTGGGCGAACCTGGGCCTGCTGCTGGATGACGTAGTTGGTGAGCTGCTTGATGTGCAGCTTCAGCTCCGACGCCACGCGGCGGGCACGCTGGATGCACTCCAGCTGCTCCTTTAGCTCCATAGCCTGCTCACACACGCACGCACGCGTCACTATACATGTGAATGTATGTGTATGTGCGCGTGGTGTGCATGTGTGCAAGTGCAGGCGCATGCGTGTCTGTATATATGTGTGTGTGTGTGTGCATGTGCATGTGCACGTGTGCATGTGTGTGTGTGTGTGTGTGTGTGCATGTGCATGTGCGTGTGCGTGTGTGTGCGTGTGTGCGTGCACGTGTGTGCGTGCGAGTGCATGCGTGCACGCATGCCGTTAAGCGTGTGCACGTGTACGTGCATGTGTGCATGCGTGCGAGTGTGCGTGCACTTAATCGTGCGGATTGCACCTCGCGCTGCTTGGACTCCGAAAGCTCAGTGAGTGAGTCCAGCTCCTCGCTAAGAGACGGCCCCTCGCTGCCGCCCCCACCCTGTGCGCGCTGCGCTCCGGCCTGCCCTTTCTGCAATGCACGCTCAACACAACATAAAGAAGGGATTACAGATTGCACACATACCCGCCTCATGTCAAGAAGATGCACACGCTTGCACGGCTGCGCGTTCAGTCGAGGGGCGCAAGCACCCACAAGTGCAGGAGGGGTCCACAGCTATGCACCCACAGCTATTTTTTTTTGCTTTTTTTTTGGGGGGGGGA
>WELA01012905.1:20223-31021 GCA_009602735.1 Mesotaenium endlicherianum | reverse complement strand
CCCCCCCCCCCCTGGCTGGCCCTATTTTTCCTCTCTCGACAGAGAACAGCACGCTCCCTTCCTGCCTACTCTTTGCAGGACTCATAAAACACAGCAGCGCCTAAGCTCATGCCATCAGGAACCAGGAGTGGCCACGTGCCCAATGGGTGTGTAAGTGTGTGTCTGCTGTGAAGGTGCGTGCAGGTCTAGAGGGGGAAGAGAGGGGGAGGGTGAGGGAGAGGCAGCACACCTGCAATCGCCAGTATTGACAGCCATGTGGCGCACACTGTCGACAGCACCTGATACGCCTACAGCTTCCATCCATGGGTGCAACAGAATACCCCGCAGCCAACCCCCCTTACCTTTACTTCCCCCATTTTGCGACCTGATCATAAAATGCGAGTGTGCAGAGAGAGAGAGAGAGAGAGGGAGAGAGAGAGAGACTGACATCTCGGGGCCCTCCTCCCCAAACTCCGCCAACTGGGGCGCATTGTTGCGGCCCGTCTTGAACGACGCGTTGCCGCGCCCGCCCCTGCCACCTGGCAACAGCAGCTCCCTCTGCCCCGCCTTCACCAGCTCCAGCAGCACCGGCCCCTCCGCCTCGCCGGGGGCCGGCGCCTCCCGTATGATTGTGCCAGGTGGCACCAGGATCTCCGTGTCCTCCCCCGCGTACCCGTGGCACTTGCTCCCCTGGCCGTGGCTGCCCCTCCCCGCCCTGAAGTGCACGCTCCTCCTGAAGGGCAGCAGGGAGTTGAGCGATGGGTGCGCGCGCACGTACACGTGGCCCCCCCTCCCGCCGTTGCCCCCCGAAGGCCCCCCCAGGGGGACGTACTTCTCCCGCCGAAATGCCACCACCCCGTTGCCGCCGTTGCCCGCCTTGGCATAGATCTTCGCTGCGTCGAAGCACCGCATGACAGCTGGCAGGCCCCTCTCCTTGGTGCCCCCTCCCCTCCCCTCGCCCCCCTCGCCATCGCTGTCGTCGTCGTCGTAGTCTGCGTCGTCGCCCTCCAGCTCCCAGGCAATCCCCTCGGGGTGCTGCGATGCGCCCGACGACGACCCCTCCTTCTTTTTCTTGTTTGTCTGGCGCTTGTGCTTCGCCAGCNGGGGGGGGTAAGGGCGGGTGAAAGAGGGGGGGAGAGATATAAAAAGGCAGAGGAGGTAAGAAAGAGGGAGCACTTGTGATGGCCAGCATCAAAGCTACCTGGCACACGCTGTCATGAGCACCTGACACACCTACAGCCGCCAGCAAGTTCTGCCACATAAACCCCCCTCAACCTGCAGCACGCACGCACGTGACATAGAGCCAGAAGAGACCTGTCCAGTTACGCACAGATTGCACTGCTCACAATATCATGGCTGCTGGCATCTTCTGCACACGAGGGTTTTTGAGACCATCCACCCCCCTTTCACAGGATGGTCTAACTACAGAAGGACCAGAGAAGGGGACCACCCAAAGAGTTGCAGCATCCAGCAGCAGGTTCAGACACAAGTGCCAGCAGCTTAAGCTTCTTATCCATACAGGCATATGCACATACGCACGACACAGTTACAGCAGCACTCGTGACTGATCAGGGCAGACCTGGCCGTAAGAAGACGCGTGCATGAAACCACCTTTACAAAATAACCCACGTCCGCACATTATTAGAGAATAATGGAGGGAAAGCATAAAAGTGCAGGGGAGGCAAAATGAAGGGCAGGTGTGGCATATGTGCATGTATGTGTGCAACCAGGCGTGGTTGCCATCTGATGCCTCTGTGCAAGTGAAAGAAGAAGGCCGGGATGGACACATGGAGAGAGGGGGGGAGAGAGGGGACGAGAGGGAGGAAGCTGAAAAGTTGCCACACATCGCTGCTATGAGCAGGGAGCTTGTCTGGGGGAGCAATTTACAGGCCAAGCAGGGGTGCAAGCTCTTGCCACATAGTAATCAATACAGGACGACCTCTGTTGCACTCTTCTGCCACCCCCGCCCCTTCCTGAAGCCCTTCAGGGCCCCCCTACAGTGCTCTGCCTAAAAGCTGACCTTCAGGACTTGCAAGAGACCCACCCACACCACAGGAGCCCAACATGAGCTCAGCGCCGCCCTTCTGCAGCATCCTACGCAGCCTTGCTGACAGCAGCATTCACCTGCACCCACGTCCCACAAGAGTTGACCGGCCGGCCGGCCAGCCAGCAATCACGATGCCCAGAACGAGTCCCCAATCCCCTGCTCCTCTTGTCCGCCAGGTAAGCCAGTCCGCCAACAAATCTTCTTGCCTTGTGTGCGTCAAAAAGAACTCCCTAGATCCTGCACTTTTCACCCTAGCAACCCTCCCACTTATCACGAACTAGCACGCACTCGTATGAAGGCCACGTGCCAATAATATGGAAGGAAAGGGACGCTACAAAGTGACGACAGAAGTTGCCACTTTGGCAGAAAAGAGTCTTGTGGCACTCCTCAGCGATCCTCTAACTTACCCTCGCCCTCACCGCACAAATACTCGAATTTCGGGTATACTATTCTGGAAGCCTAAATCTTACTCAGAAAGTAGCGAGTGGAATACCCCTCTTGTCCGACAGCCATTCCACCAGATCCTAGGCCCCGTGAGACACCACTTCGCCAAGCCTTTTCAGCGTCATGCTAACGGCAAACATGTGTTCCACTATTTACTCAAAGAAAAATATGGGACTAATATCACTACTGTGCTTGTGACGGAACAAGTTCAGTTAAACCCTGGAGAGAACCTTCTCTCTCCAATGAGGGGCTGCTGATCCAGCGCGCACTACCCACGGGCCACATCCCACTTCCACCCAATTATGTAATAAAATCTGAATAAAATGTTGTAAGTCTATTGACATATAATGACGTCATTCTATGGGCAGCCAAGATTGGTCACGATTGGTCATGATTTGGAAGCCCTATAGGCTGCCAAATGCCGCCAAGTGGACTAAAGTGGTATCCATAATGATTGGATCCCATTTTACACAGATGGCTTGTTGCAGCCTGTGAACTCTGTTAGGAACTACATAAGACGTTATTCGTCAAGCAGGTGGAAGATAACTTCTTTAGGGAAGCACCAAGCTGAGTACCGAATAGCTCCTGCAAATTTTTCAGTAGCACCTTTGGAGTGCTAGAGACATTGAGCGACATATGACAGCAGACTTGGAGCCGACTTGAACCTCGTAATAATTTGTTCATTCCGGGCATACGTGAGCACTTGACATGAGCTTGAGATAAGTGCGGATCTTCACCACATTTTTCTTCAACTTCTTTTTAAGACAACAAGTTCACGGAATAGTATTCGTTCCCCTCAATATTGCTTTCAAAATGGCCAGTTCTGAGAGAACCTCCCAGAAGGCTTCAGATGTCATGGTCAGAGCCCTGGAGAATGAGAATATTGAGTAAGTTGCACCAGAGAAGCGTCGGTCCATTTTTCCGCACTTAACTGCAACTGAGTGCGAACATGTACGCCTTCGTATGAGAGTCTCATGGGTCTTAAATGTTTCCTCATCAACCCTGCTTTTTGGTCTCCTCTGTCTCTTCAATTTATTTAAAAGGGTGCAGTTTACGTCATTCAGCAACATCCGTTGACATATGAAAAAAAACCTCTGCAGGTACATCTTTGGCATCCCAGGAGAGGAAAATTTGGACCTCTTAAATTCACTGATGACATCCAAGATTAAACTTGTAGTGACCCGTCATGAGCAAGCAGCTGGCTTTATGGCGGCAACTGTTGGTCGTTTGACTGGAAAGTGCGGAGTTGCATTATCCACCCTTGGTCCTGGGGCCACTAATTTTGGTACGGCTGCTGCGTATGCCCAGCTTGCTGGATTTCCAATGGTAAGCTTGGGTATAGCTCGATAGAATGCAGCATGCAAGTCTGGCAAGATTTCCTGTGCATGTGTAATATATTAAGGAGGCAAGAGACAATGAGTGCCAAGACAAGCCTATTTATGAATTGCAGTCCATGAATTTGTTGTGCACTTCGTTGGTGTCACTTTGAGGAACATATCAATCACATTGTTGAATGTAGTCTTCCTTGAAACACGTAGACGAAATGGACAAATAAGTACAAATGTCCATATACACAATTTACATGTGTTATTTTTTTCTCTTTCGTGCCCTCCATTTACTAGTCTGATATGCCTTTCATATGGTGTTAAGGTTTCTGGAGCACTATAATTACTCAACGACAGTGATGCACACACCTCCCTTTCTCTCTTTCTTATGCAGCTCATGATTACTGGACAGAAGCCAATTCGCATGAGCAAGCAAGGATCCTTTCAGATTGTTGATATTGTTGAGAACATGCGCCCCATCACCAAGGTTTGCTTCCTACTGGACCATGTTGTATCCTGTAACATATTTCACGCCCGTGCATCTTTACAAAGGATTCTAGTAAGTAGAACAAGAAGTCATTCTTCCAGCACTGTGTTACACTTCATAAAGTTTTTCTGATGATTTTTTTCTTTACACATGGAAGCGAGTCGCTTACTAGCAAAAGTGGAGCTGTGCGTGGTGATCTCTTAATATTAGGCAATTAACAGTGTGTCTGTTTGATATCGACAATGCAGTTGCAAACTTGCAGAATGCGCTAACCTACCTAAAGTCACGTTGCTCTCCTGGTTAAGGAATGACCTGATTGACAAAGACACCTACCATCATTGTGTTTGTTCTTGTATGCCACATTTTATCTCTTTCACAACAATCAATTTCTAGTACCCTGTTTTATTTGTGCAATTGCAGTTCACGAAGCAGATAGCAAGCGGGGACATGGTCCCTTCACTTGTGAGAGAGAGCATCAGAATGGCGGAGGAAGAGAAGCCCGGAGCAGTACACTTGGAGCTTCCTGAGGACATTGCTTCAAATATGACTGACATGCCTCTCTTCCCCGTGCACCCGGTAAGGAGGCCCATTGCTGAAGGAAAAGCTATAGGCAAAGCAACGGCCATGATTGAAGCAGCTTCACACCCCCTCATCATCATTGGCGCTGGCGCCAATCGGAAACGCACGCAGAAGATGTGAGACTTGCATATCCCACAGGCTGACTTGCCTCTTCATGTGTTTTGATATGTACGGAATGAAACATGCACAACCACACATACACGTGCATATGCAGAGCACGTGTCCAATGGTATGGGGTACATGCAACATAATTCTTTATAAGAATGTACAGATTTTCCTCTCCAGGGGGTTGAAGACTGGGATGAACTCCTTGTAATTTTCACAAATTGTTTCAGCTCAAGAATCTATATCCGTTCTTATCAATTTTTGAGGTACTGTACCATAGTGCCACAGTTGAGTGTCCTTGAGAGCAGCATCATCTTTGTCCCTGCTGGCAGGCTCCGCCTTCTTGTGGATGAGCTGGGAATCCCATTTGCCACCACCCAGATGGGCAAGGGCGTCATCACAGGTTGGCCCAACCCTCAATGCACCCCCCTGAGTCATGCCAGTCATGCCTTGCTGCTGTGCGGTCCTCATCGCAACCCCACATGCTTAGCCACATGTTGACGGACCTGACCTGACAGAATGTAAGCTGCCTATTATTCCTCCACAGATTGGCCGCACACGAGTTTACAGGTTTTAAAGACAACATAGAATAAGTGGAGTTGTTTTCATCCGTAACTTTCATCATACTTTTTCATGTGGTATGCATCAGAGGTAACAGTCAGCTTTAATATATAGATATGCAGGGGGTGCCTCATTGTGGTCTAATGTGCATTCAAAACAGACCCGCACAGTATTCCTTGTATATACATACTGGGCTTGGAAGCTAGTATATACCTTCTCTTGACTGCGGCAAAGTACTTCTACATCCCAGTGCACAGATCTAGTGCTCGGCGAGTAGTGTATGGGCGATGTTGGTGCTGTCTATCCTTATGGCATGCATTATCCAGGCATTTGATCAGCCATACGTGTTTGGTATGGGCAGAGTCGCATCCACTGTACCTGGGCACATGTGCTCTCTCTGCCAATGACTACCCGCACACGTGCATTGAGAAGGCGGACCTTATTATAAATGTCGGCCACGATGTGGTGGAGAAGCCACCCTTCCTGATGAAGTAGGTATAGTGGCCAGTCACACCATTCTTCCGTTGCTATGTACTTCCCACGCACCCTCTTTAGCGTTTCTACCTCTGCAAAGATGAAACCATGCATGCATGACAGAATGATGCTGTCACATGTTTCCTGTAGAAGGACCTCACTTGGAGTTACACTCATTGATGTAGATGTGAGCTTGGTGTCTGCAAAGGGGAAAGCAGTTTCTGAGACTTTTTGGATTTTGTCCTGGCAGGATAGGCACACAAAAAAGTGCTTGTGTAGAAATTGAATTGCTGTGGTCCGCTCAGCGCCTGTGAGTTCCTTAGAGCACGCCGTTTGACCCGGTGACATATCTCAAATCCAGGGGTGGTCTCATCCTTTCTCTTGTTGACACAGGCATGGGCAGGCGCCAGTTGTGATCCATATACACTTTTACAGCGCCAAAGTGGACACGGTGTACTTTCCCCAGGTGACCTTTTCCAGCCATTCTGTCATTATGCATTTTAGTACTTACATACTTACAACTTACATAAAATAAGTACGGCTTTCTGTTAAGCTGGGGTTTTGTGCCAAAATTTTGCTAGGACTTTATGGTTGGGCTTGACTGCAAGAATGGAGGGGAAAGTTGGGCGGGTGAATTTGGGATAGGAGGGGTGGGCTTTTGTTGAGGTTTTCCTAGTCCGGATCATAGAGACAAATTTACTTGTATAAACTGTTATCACAAGGCCCCATACATTACGTCCGTGTCTGTCTTGACATCCTCCTTTAGGTACACCTTTCCCACTTTTGCAAAGGATGGAGAATATTCTGTGCGTGCGTGCTGGTGCAGAAGAACCGGTTATTGTCTACGGCGGTGCTCTTTCATTTCTGATATGATTCAACCAGCATTTGTGTACAAGCTTAAGCTGCCAACTGTGTTCTTATTGTAGCCAGTAGTCTATAACAGGTGAAGCTCATTAATCTGCTTTGTCAAAACTCCCTCTGACATATAGCCCTAAAAAAAAAAATCTGGATGTGGGCGGGTGCTACCTGCAGCTGGAGGTAATAGGCGACATTGCCAATACCATATGGCAGCTGACACAAACTGTGAAAAAGCAGGCTCACTGGGACTATGCCTTCATGCTAAAGGTGTCCCATTCTCACCTTCATGCAACCCTGCAGTAGTCATAATTGTTGATTGCTTTGGAACGCCCTCTTATTGTGAAGACAGTAGCACCTGCGGTGCTTAACTTTGCTCTTTCTTCATGTGTGCTGCGACAGGAAGCACTATACTCCGCTGGACTGTGCTTTGTATGAAATGTGAAACCTGCTTCCTGGTTAATTTGATGCCCGCAGCGAGAGTGGCTGCACTTATCTACCATGATATTTGAGTGCTATTATTGTTCAGAACATGGTATGAGATGGCCCCTGGTCCACAGTGCTGTTCTCAGGTATCTTCCACATTTTCCTCCCTGTTCCTGGCATGGTTGCCTGTGAGTGTCCTCGGTTGAGCAAGAACAGGTGAAGAAGGAGATGGAGGAGCACTTTCTGAAGGGCATGGATGACGAGCGCTTCCCCCTGATGCCGCAGCGCATTGTGGCCGACCTCAGGTGCTTTTGCATGCCCGCTCCTCTTGTGTTGTTGCTGCCTCACGCTTCGACTGCAAAACTTTGACTCACACTTTTGTGATTTTGTAAAGGCAGGCCACCAATGCTTGTACAACGTCTCACTTGTCTGCTCCTTACATGCAGCAGTCTACGTTTTGTTTTTGTGCTCCCATATGTCCGTTATTGAATGCTCGGGTGTGGGTATGCAATAAGAGATTTGAAAGAAGGCTGCTAATATATGATGCGTCCCCCATGGTGAGCAATTTGTGCAGGAAGGTGCTGCCTGACGATGGTGTGGGCTGCCTTGACAACGGTACCAAGCTTAACCTTACTTTAAATACTCTCTTGCAACTTGGCACACCATTCTCTTTTCCCTCTGTTGAGGAGGTGGGGGAAATAAATTCAGGATCACCATTTTATAAGTACCATTTTCTCAAAGAAGTACCCGGATATAGCTGCCTGATCCATGTGTGCAAACATGCAGTCTGAGCTGGTCGACGGAATATGTGGGGTTGCAGGGATGTACAAGATATACTTTGCAAGATACTTCAAGGTATAATCATGCTCCTTAGTTCTCTCGAAAGGCCAAGCTGGCCATTGTTGCCTGGCCGAGTTTTGCCGCCTGGAGCACTATGGCTTTGACATAGGGGGTCGTCATGTTTTCAGATTAGAGAAAATGAAGAATGAACTCTTTTCCCGTTTTGTTACCAAAACTTTGAGGTTCAGTTGCTGTGCCTTGTGTAGCCTGTTGGTTGTTGGGGAAGGCGGTGTGCCCTTACTCAGGACTTGAAAAGTCAGGCTACATCCTTTCACTGTTCACTCTACTTCTGAAGGATGACTTCATAGCCCACTTTTGCGTACTCTAGACCTTCAAGTCTATGCTTCTTGAGTATCTATCCATTCAACTCAGATATAAGCAGTCTCCGATACTGAATGAGTGGCAAGTACATGGCTAACTGTAGCAGTTAGCCATTTAGAGATATATTCATGGGACGAAAAAGTAACAGCATTGATTTATAATCATGGTTCATGCTCTTGTGTTGCAGGCTTATGAGCCAAATACGCTTCTGCTGGATAATGCCCTGGCCACCATGGGTGCTGGTCTCCCGTCAGCCATGGCCGTAGCTCTGTTGTATCCCCACAAGAAGGTAGTGGCCATCTGTGGAGACGGTGGCTTCATGATGAACTCGCAGGTCTGCTTCTGCTTTCGCTCCCTTGCATCACCCTGCCACCAGTTCAGGGGTGGTTCTGAGTGATGATGGCTTGCTTTCTAGTCCTTTCACTGGTCGTGTCTGGCAACTTCTCTGATGTGTGCAGTGCTCTGTCTGCCTAAGCGCGTGAGAAGAGCGTCCTATCTTGAAGAAGCCAGTATATTCTCACTTTCTCCTAACATATAAGCCCAAGACTAAGTAAACAGCAGATTTGCAAAGTGTACCACTGGCAAGGCTATCATGCACTTTACATGTTTTGGTTCTTGTCGTCCACATGCTTTTGAGCACACACATGAGATGGCATGCAGGTGTGCTTTCTCGTACTCATATTAAGCAAAGTTTTTGAGTGATCTGTCATGGACCCTGTCAGGAGATGGAGACAGCAGTGCGGCTGAAGCTCAACCTGACTGTGCTGTTGCTCAACGACTCAGCGTTTGGAATGATTCAGTGGAAGCAACACACAGCCGGATTTGACAGGTCAGAAATGCCTTTATCCCTTCCCACTTGACTTGCACTGTTGTTGAAATCAGGGCTTGCGAGAGATTGAAAAATCTGAGATGTCGCTGTGCATGTCAAGCTCGGCCTTGCAGATATAAGAGGCCGGATTTAGACTAAGAATTCCGCTTTGAGACCATGTTTCAGCTTGACGAAAGCTGAGGATTACAAGAATTGCGGAAAGAGTTTCAGCTAGATGCAGCTGCGTCTAGCAACTACAGGAGGCCCTGATTTGCTGCTCAATGACCGTGACATGTGTTGAACTATGACTGACTACTTCCGGTCAAGCTTAAAAGACGGTGCTTAATGTGCAGCTTACAATTGTTGCTGCCTTCTTAGGAATGTGACTGCATAAGGTCTTCCACGCTTTGACTGTTGTGCATAGCTGCTACAACGGATTAGGGCATCTTGCTTGCACACGGCAGAAGTCAGCGTCACAACACAGTTGCTAGTGGCGTGGGCATCATCTGCCATAACTCACGCTCTGTTTAATTGGGTGTACAACTGCGGCTGCAGGTTTGGGCTGGAGCTGGGAAACCCTGACTTTGTCAAGTACGCAGAGAGGTGTGCACTCTCACATAGCACCCTGTTGCCTCACTCTGTTGCGTTCTCTAGCTGCTTCTGCAGGTAGCTGGAGGCTTAAGATTTGGAGCAGCTCCAGAGCTTTATCTCTCTGCATATCATTCTTTGTCTTTCCGCCATGGAAGACTGAGAAGTATACGTGCTGAAAGCCATCGATGACGGGAGTTCGTCCTCTCCTCTTCCAGTCAGTGCAGTGTGTTCTGTTGTTTTCTTCTGGTGCAAGCAAGTGACTTGAGTCAAACTTCAACCTCCATGAGTGCCCCTGCATTGAGCGCAGCTATGGTGCCAAGGGCTTCCGAGTGACGTCGGCGGCCAATCTGGCGGAGGTGCTGCACGAGTGCCTCCACGTACAGAATGAAGGCGTTAAGCTTATTGAGGTTAAATGCCTGCTCTGCTCCTCCTCCTCCAACTCTTCCACCACTCGCTTTCTTTGTGGGCTCTCGTTAGCTGATTGAATGTTGAAAGTGCGCCGCCTGCAGTTGTGACTTCTTCACGTTGCGGTTGTCATTCCCTTATGCTGAAAGCTTTATGACAGCTGTTTCTGAAGTGGACTCGTGCTTTTCTGATATTTGGCCACTCTAGTTGAGTATGATGATCCAGAAAGTTTAGTTGATCCAAGAGCTATTTGCTCAAGCGTACGTTGTCTTAGTGTGCCATGATACTATTTGAAGTGTCAAGCATAGATCAATGGTCTCTTGCAGTCAGGGAGTGCGCTGAGCAAAAAATATATCTGAGATGGCGAGTGTGCAGGTGCCCGTGGACTACCAGTGGGCAAATGACATCCTCGACAACGAGCTGCCGGGCATCATGGCCAAGAAGCGCCAGGAGAACTCGTCTGCTGTCAGTCTCTCTCACTTTTGGCCTTCTCTACTTGCTTGCATATCTCTCTCTCTCTCTCTCTCTCTCTCTCTCTCTCTCTCTCTCTC
>WELA01012905.1:5054-19770 GCA_009602735.1 Mesotaenium endlicherianum | reverse complement strand
TCTCTCTCTCTCTCTCTCTCTCTCTCTCTCTCTCTCTCTCTCTCTCTCTCTCTCTCTCTCTCTCTCTCTCTCTCTCTCCCTGCGTAATGCTGTCGATCGTCATAATTGTTTGTTCTTTTGTGTGAAGTATCATATGATGCTCTCATTTCTTGGCACACTTGCAACACTCATCATTTTCAAGTGACTGCAGCACTCGCGTGAGGAGAGAAGTTGCTCTGATGCAGACAATTGTTGCTGATGTGACTTATTGGAGATATTCTGCCATCGCGCATTACTGCTCCCTCACTGCCCCCTCTGTTACTAGTGTATAGCATTGCCTTTATGTAGCCATGGCATCAAGTCCAGCACGCCTTGTCTTTCCAGGCTGTGCTATGTGAGCATCAAAAGATTTGATCTGATTGTCATAGCACGCGATATTGTTGGCAAGAAAGCAGGTGTTCTGGTCTCCATTTGCTTTGTCAACTCATGGTGGCAAGGGTCAAGTTGGTGCAAGCAGGTGATCTCGTCGGAGCTGGCAGATGCCACCTCAGCTTCCACTGGAGGAAGAGATGCTCCTACTATCAAGACTCCTGAACCTTCGGCCGAGCCAACACCCAAGCCTGAATCAGTCCCCAAGCCTGACCCTACACCAGCACCGCCCACCTCCAACAGCCCAGGCCCCGAGGCTGCTAGCGTGTCAAAGCCAGCAATGGAGCGTAGTGCGCAGCCTGTCTCTGATACGGCAGCGACAGCAGCAGCATCAGAAGAGGGGGATGTGAAGGTGTACCCGTTCTATCTGAACAACAAGGCAGTGTTTGCCAACCAGGAGTTGGAGGTGAGCAACAAGTATACCACCAAGGTGGGGGCTCGATGTGCCCTGGCCAACGTGGCCAACATCGAGGCAGCCATAGCTGGCGCGGAGCGAGCGGCCCCCCTCATGGCAGCCATGGCCAGCTATGAGAGGAAGCAGGTGCTGGAGACGGTGGTGGCGGAGGTGAAGGCGCGCTTTGAGGAGTTTGCGCGCGCTCTGTGCCTGGAAGCCGGCAAGCCCATCAGGTGCTCCGTCCCCTTGCTCCTGTCCTTGAACCGGGCACCAAGTGATGTCCAACTACAATTTTGCTATGTGTTTGTCTACATGAACATGTTTCGTGCTCCCCCCACAAGTTGGTGGTGGATTTTCGAGAATCAATAATTGCTGGCTTCTGTGGTTGGGTGACTGAATGAAGGAACAATATTGTGGAGGGGAAGGGGCATGGGTAATGCAGGGATGCACGGGGAGAGGTGCAGCGCCTCATTGACACCTTCAGCATCGCCGCCGAAGAAAGCGTGCGCATGTACGACGCCCCCTCACCATGTTGCCTGCGACTGCGCTTCGTTGCTCACTCTCGTTCACTTGTGTCCTGTCTTTTCTACTAGGCAAACCAGCCCTTCTAGCAAACGCTCAGGTTTCTTGATGCCTTCATATGGATATGCACACTGTACAGTGCTACTCTTCATGCGATTCTTAGGACCTGAATTGAACTGGTGGCCTTTGCGTTATCTTCCCGTCAATTTGCTGAGCACCCTGTAATAGTGAGATAGGACATCAGGTGGTGCTGCTGAGCTTTGACTCTGATGTGGGTTGCTGCGTGCATGCAGATACGGGGAGTTTGCTCCAGTGGACATATCTGAGAGGAATAAAGGCTACCAGTCTCTGGTACAGCTTCTTTCCTTCTCCTTGCTTCACTTGCTTCTCAGTCATGAACACCTCTTGGCCACCGCTACTCTCTCTCGTTTGCTGGGCAAGCAGTCAGACTTGGTGGGACCCTGAAGTGTGTCAGAATCGTTCAAGGCGATGCTGGGCGGTGGTAGCAGGTGTGTAGATGTTGGCGAGACCAGGTCTGAGAGAAGTGGGGGTGAATACTATCTGCTGCAGGTGCGCAGGTTTCCCATAGGGCCCATCAGCATGGTGAGCCCATTCAACTTCCCCCTCAACCTGGTGAGTACCTGTTTGCTCCCCCCTTGCAGCCTCTCCTCTACTGCCGCTCTCAATTTGTCCTGTCTTGATACGGAGTGCAGATTATAAGCCCTGCTCAATGCCTTCTCCCCAAAATCCCTGGGCACCCATTCAGGGACATCAGCATGAATCAACAGTCAGCCCCTTGTGTAATGACCTCTTGCCCCGTGTGGTGTTTCAAGCTTCATGAAGATGGTCCCATCCACTGTTGATGGCATGTACACAGAAGGAACTATGTTTTCACCTAGGCTAAGTTAAGCTACGCACATTTTTAGCTCACTTCTGTTGTGCGGTGATGCTGGGATGTGGGCAGGCGGCGCACAAGATAGCGCCCGCACTTGCAGTTGGGTGCCCCTTCGTCATGAAGCCTGCCAGGTACGTGTGAAACACCACCCACGTGTGTCTTTCATCTCAACGCGCCCCCACCCAAAGGGTGGTGGTGGTACTTGGTTCATGGAGGTGATGGGTTCTTTTGGTGGTCACAGTGCTTCAAATATCGCCTTGGGTGGTCCTCTCTACCAGAGGGTGCGGTTTGCTGCGTGTATGCGCGATTCCATGCACTGATATTCTGGTGGTGTCGCTGGCCCGACCGCGCAGCATCCAGCGACTAACTGGCATATTGGTGCGGTGCTCACAGCCGCACGCCCATCGGAGCGCTTCTGTTGGGAGATATCCTGTCGCGCTGCAAGCTGCCAGATGGCGCCTTCTCCATCCTTCCTTGCTCCAGAGATGGTGCGGACCTGTTCACAACCGACGAGCGCTTCAAGCTTCTGTCCTTCACTGGCTCGCCAAGTGTAAGCTCCTCGCCTCCCACCTTCACGTGGGCCAATTTCAGTGAAGCAGGATGCGAGCTCTGCCTTTTCACGCTCTTTGCGACCTGTAGCCGCTTCGCAAGTGCTCCCTATACGCGACATTCATGACTGCCAGCACCAGCAGACAGAGAGCATAGCGCACGTGCACGTGTTAGAAGTTAGCCCTCCTTGCCTGGGAAGCTATTGCACATTTTGTGACTGGTAGCGCGATAGAGATTTGGTCTCTGCGTGGGATTTCATTAGCAGGCCTTTGGCTGGGGACTGCAGGTGGGGTGGGGCATGAAGGCCAAGGCTGGCAAGAAGAAGGTGGTGCTGGAGCTGGGCGGCAATGCCGCATGCATCGTTGATGTAAGAGAGGCACACTTGGCTCATCCTCCCCATCCCCTGCAGACCTGTTTCATGTGACCGCCAGGAGGGGGGGGGGCTGGCAATTTTTCTGGTCTGCATGCGTGTGGGGACTTCATGAGCTGCATCTGGTCTTGCCAATCTGGTGCATTGGTGCTGCCATATGCAGGCTTGTTGAGGGCTTCCGGTTCATCGTGTTGGATTTAGGGTCAGTTCATTCTGAGATGCTTGATTCCCTTACTGGTGAATGGTGGAAGGAAAATTGCAGTTGGCAATAATTTCTTGGGAGAAAGGAAGAGGGAGCTGGGAAGAGCGGGGTGCAAGATGGGTGCTTGCGGCAATCGGTGCTGGGCTGCTGGGCTACAGGTCAACTGTTGCAGTCTACCTTTTTGATGGCAGAAGAAGCGGGCTGATATCTGACGGGCCGTGACTGGTCCGACGGGTCCCTAGGAGCGGCAGAACTGAGGCATATGGCGACGGTGGTGGTGGGATTGGTGCAGGACCTGGTGCCCGATCTGGACACGGTGGTGGGGCGCATCGTGCACGGGGGCTTCTATCAGAGCGGCCAGTCCTGCATCAGCGTGCAGCGCACCTACATCCGCCAGGTGTGCATGGGCATGCATCAGTCTTTCCACAATATTTGTGGGTCATTTTCCAACAGCTGGGCTGATATCAATTGGGTGTTCCATTTTCTGTTGTGCCCATGACGCTTGCAAACCTTGTCTTGACCAGAGTTGACAACACTTACGTTTTTCCGCTCAACATGCTTAAATTGACTTGATGGGCACGAACAAGCCATGGCTAGTCATGTATGAGCGTGCATGGAGCATATCTTCTCGTGCTTTTGTGCGGGAATGAGCAGGAGCTGTATGAGGAGGTGAAGAAGGCGCTGGTGGAGAAAGTGTCTCAGCTGCGCAAGGTCTTACCCTTATTCTTGTATAACAACTAAAACTGCAGAAAACGTCTCGATGGTTCAAGTAAAATGGTGTTCAACTTACGGTACCTTTGTCAATGTGTATAACCCCATTGTCTGCAAATCAACAATAGGAGAAACTCTCACTCTGGCCATGTAAATGTCCGTTGACTGCTCTCTTGCATTTTTGCACCATATGCGTGCGCAAGCCACACAGCAGCCGCTTGAGGTTGGGTTTATACCTTTTAGCTTGGCTTGCTGTGCTGTGCCGTGTGCTGTGCACTGCTGCCCGCTTACCTCACAACCGGGCCCTGTGCCTGACTACGCGCTTGGGCGACATGTGGGGTGCACAGGGAGATCCGTTTGATGAGGATACGTTCATTGGCCCAATCATAGCGGAGTCGGAGGCCAAGCGCATCGAGATGTGGGTCAACCACGCTGCCCAGAATGGTGCCCGGTGAGCTTTCCTGCTACCCTAGTGCGACCCTATGCACAGAGTTTGCGCAGCACGTGCAGCTTCTGAGTAGGCTGTCTACTTGCGAGCTCATTCTGACTATACTCTGTGGTTGCCTATGGGAAGCACTTTGGCCTTCATCGGGCTACTCTTGGTAGTTTTCACTATCATTATCAACGCACATAAGCATTGCATGCATTCAATCTTTGCCCAGCAAGGTGTGCGTGCAGGATAGCCGTAGGCAGGGGGGGGATGCGACGCTGCTTGAGATGGCCTTTGCTGCGACCTGGGGTGGTGCGTCCAGAGCTTGTCAAATGTTAGAAACAGTCCACCAAACATTTCAGTTTTCATAGCGTCAGAGAATTTTTCTTGTCTTGAGGAACTCTCTTTGCGTATCTTAGTCAACAATTGCAAGAGGGGACCGCCATATGCAACGCCAGCTAGACATAAATGGAGGTTGAAATGCTGGCGTTGATGTTGTCCAGCTTGTACAGCCTGCCCTTGCCCTACACTTAGTGAGCACGAGCGAGTGTGCATGCGAGTGGCAGGGTGCTGTGCGGTGGCAAGCGCGATGGAGTGTTCTACGATGCCACGCTGCTGGAGAACGTGTCCCCGGCCATGGAGGTGTGTTATCTTGCAATCTCTCAATCACAGGTTTAATCCTGTTGTGCCCGCTACTTATCTAACGTGTCCTGTCCATTCAAATCCTCCCTACATGTCTCTGTGATGTCGGAGCTGCCAAGAAACAATTGTGTCTCAGGGTCTGGCCATTATTCTTGTCGTCTCAGTAAAATCTGGAGTGGTCTACATATCTCACCAAGAGTCCGTAAGTCTTAATTTAAAGGAGCTCTCTCACGCTGCCTTCCGGGGTCTCTTGTGCCGTTTTTGCCAAACCTTGGTGGGCAGGTGCACTGCGAGGAGGTGTTCGGGCCCGTCATGTGCCTCATCCCCTTCACGGGCTTCAAGGCGTGCATCGACGAAGTCAATGCCTCCAAGTTTGGCCTGCAGGCGGGCGTGTTCACGCACGACCTCAACAAGGCCTTCTACGCGTTTGAGCACCTTGATGTGGGCGGCGTGTGTGTCAACGACGTGCCCAGCATGCGCATTGATTCGCAGGTGAGTTCGAAACTTCGTGCCACTTTTCTGGCGGCATCATCTGGCTTGCATGCCCGCCAGTGAAGCCTTGTGGTCACCGCCAGAGAGAGGGAGGGAGAGCGAGCGGGTGAGGAGGAGGGAGGGAGGGAGAAGCCTCGGCCAAACAAGCGAAGAAGAGTCAGACACATGTTGACATTTTCCATGGCTACTAGTTCTTGGGTGTGTGCTATTGCTGTGGGCTGACTGGTGCAAGTGTTGGTGTCTGTCTGAAGCCGCATAAGCCTATGGGTGCCCCGCCTTCATCTCGTGTGGTGCATGGTGCCCGCGTTACATCGCTGTTCAATGCAGGCATGTCTGCATGTAGTGCTAGTGCATGAGCATGCTTATTGCACGTGAAGAGATGGTATTGTGATGTACCACCTTGATTTGTGCGATCCAATATCTCGTGGGGGCAGTTCAACACCAGCTAACTCTTGGAGGACCGCTTGCAATTCACATGCACATGATGCTGTGAGAACAGCGTTGCTTTGTATTAGGGTATAAATATATATTCTCTTTTCATCTATGTTGTATCACATGCAGCCTTACGGAGGAGTGAAGGATTCTGGACTTGGGCGGGAAGGCATTCGCTATGCCATTGAGGACATGACAGAGATCCGAGTCATGCTACTCTGTAATGTTGGCACTTTGAGTCACGCTCGTCCGTCTCCATGAAAACTAGATGATACAGTTGAATAATATGGGATGTTGCTCGAGGAGCCATAAGAGGCTGCACGCCTAGTGCTGAACGTGCATGGATCACATGTTAGGGTGACTTTAAGGGCACCTGTTTTACGAGGCAGGTCTTAAACTTTGGTGCCGTGCTGGTTTTTAGGTAGTCTTGTTCCACATGTTATTATTGCGTTAAATTGTGTTCCTTCATTAAAAAGATGAAGGAATTGTATCAATATGTTTTTGCTAGTAAACAAAATGTGGTTAATCCAAGCAATCTTTGTGAAAGGCTTCTTGACTTGGACAAGTAGCAGGTCCTCTGTCACTTGCTTTGAGGCTCTCATTCAACGAAGCCAACAATGACGTAGAAGGAAATTATGCTTTTCCTTCCAATGGTTGATGCACTTGTTGCATGTGTGTTGGCAGTGGTTGGTTTCATGAGAAATAATATTTGATGTCGTAAAATTGGAGAGTTCATATTCTTATGCAAGTTGGTTCTTGTCCTGCCTTTGTATTGTAGGCGGCCAAGCGATGATTGAGTCACAAAAATCATCTGGTCATTCTTGACACCACCTTGTAGTAAGCTGGACCACACGACCTAAGGTAGTTTTCGCAACTCCGTATTTGTGAAGGTGGACAATCGAATGAAGACCATATCCACTAGGAGGCAATCCAGCTCAAGCAGACACACATCAAAGTAAGGAGGGGACTCTTGTATATGTATATGTGTGTAACAAGAATCCTTTTAAGGTAGAAACTTTTAGGTTATTACTTACTCGTGTATAAGCTCCTTATGTTCTCATAACTACCCTAGTCCAACGCAATTTTAACAAACGCCAACTTGAAACTCCTAATAAGATGCAAAACATTCTCTCATAGATGCAAGAATAACCTGTTCTAACCATCATCTCGAAAGTTATAGCTTAGACATCGCAACAGGTCAGTGTGAGAAACAAACACACATTATTAACCCTAGTCATAGGATGCAGTCTAAGTATTGGTGTAAAGGTATACCGTACATACGAGGCCAAAATGCTGCTCTGCGACAGCTCCAACCTCAGCTTCCACAACGGCTGCCTCGACCGGCCGTTGGCTCGTGTGCCAGCTGGAGACAAATTCTGCAGTGGCTGCTCTGAGTTAGCCTTAGGCAACAATCACAGTCCATCAGCTGCACGCTGAGAGCTGGGAGGGGAATGAAAAAGTTTGACGCTTGACTCCCTTTTTGGCTTGAAGGCCACATGCATTCTAGACTTCATTGCAGAAAAACCTGCTTGCTTATTGTGTATTGCTTATGCCGATGATGCGCACTCGATCTCTTAACGCACGACAGCTATTATGATTTATTGAGTCGAGGTTGTCGCACAAAACCGAGCTAGAACCATCAACCTTGGAAGGCTGACTTTGATTTGACTTTACACATCCATATGTTGACCTTTGCTAGATTTCCAAGTCGCTAAAATGTTGAGCGCCAAGCCACCTTCCAAACGGCACCGCTTTCGCGTCATTTGGTCAAGTGTTGAACGAAATCTTCGCGATCTAGTCCGCGCCACCTACCGTCCCCTAGCGGGACCCCACCAAGGGCCAACTTGTGATTCAAAGTACCCAAAGGTCACATTGTTGGCTATTCATGACCCCAAAGGACCCTTAGCTTGTGCGCACAAATCCGCAAGCTCCCTAGCACACAGATACCTTGCATTAGCATAGTAAATGTGCATCATTGAGGCTATAACTTGGTGACTGCATCATCTACTCCTAGAGGAAGCTTCCTCAAGTTCCATATCTAATGTGGAGGCTTTACCTATGTAACATTGGTTGAGGTAAGCTCCACCAAAGAGAAGCATTTGGCATAGTCCTTGCATCTAGTTTTGATTGGTTTGTGTTATGCTTAGCCTATAGGAGTGCTCATACACGCCTTGTACACATTTTTGGACATAGGAGAGCCTCCTAGAGTGACTCCATGCATCAAATTCGTTGCCTTGTGCGCCGGCTTTCCAAGAGTATGAAGCAGCAGAGATGTCCCTAGTGAGACATCTTTCTAGAAGTCCATTATGACAAGTTGTAAGTAACAGAGTTATCAGTAAAGCTTACACTTTTAGCTCTTGTGTTTTCAGGACCACTTAGTCTTTGTCTTGTGAAGAGCAAGCCCTCCTGGCGTCCAGTCACTTGCAGAACTTCACAAGTGGTGAGCAAAGTCACAGCTTAAACCCTTGCAGGGGACTACTCTACAAAGATCATGATGTGCTTCCAGTGATCTTTTGGGCCATACTTCATTAGTTGTTCTCTTTCCAGATTACATTTTTGAGGTGCTCACTCTGGATAGTACAAGCTTCCTACTTCTAAAAAGATCTCTCTTTGCAGGCAAGCATTTAGAATCTTCAGCGTATGCCTACCCGTAGTGGGAAATTTTACCAGCCTTACTACGAAGGGGTTAGTGGAGAAGACTCAAATTTAGATCTTAGCACTATCACAAGCCCACCTGAGGAGGAGCACCCAGTGCCTCCTCAGCCTGTAACCGTCCCCGAGCCACCACTCCAGTGGACTCATATCGATCCCTTGTACTCTATGGATGGTGACCAGGATACGAAGGTAGATAGGGCCTCTCTCTTCCGCAATTGAGTAGTAGGCCAGGCACCTGCAATCTGGACGACACAATCTCAAAGTTTGAGGCTGACTTTGAGAACGCCAAGCTCAAGACTCCCGCGCTCACTAAGCGCCACGTGTTTGGCACGCTTATGCGTTACCTTCTCACCTACCGTGAGAAGTTAGCTGAGATCTTCGCACACACGGAGCCTATGGGGGATCCACCAGTGAACACCCCGCTAGCTGATCCTGTTCAAGCCTTCTGGGACGTCCTCAGGCAAGAGTTTCTAGTCTGACACTGAGGAGAAGGTGTACAAGCTGCACTATTTCTTCCGCCAAAAGAACAAACCGATCTGCATCACGTATTGACGTCTGACCCACTCGCGCAGAGTCGTGGGCACGGTCACAAATTGAGGGGCGGCGAAGATCTTCTTACATGCCGTGGAGCCGCGTCTGAGGGAGAGGGCCATTGCCCCCATCATCAACGGCACTGGCGTCGAGTAACTCTCTCAAGGACGCATATCGCTCCGTCAAGGAGCAGAGCTTGGCCGCCGCACGGAGCAACATCAGCAACTGTGTGGGCCTTGCGTCCACATGCGTACGACAAGAGGCCTTAGTGCTGCCATCATTATTGGTACGACCCGCTCCTGTCCGCCAGCATCAGCAGCAACAGCAGCCACAGCGCTCTCGGCTGCCCCCCAGACCCAACAGCGCGGAGCTTCACGGGGCCGTATCTCTATGGCCACCACAACGAGCCACCCCTGTTGGTCTTTTGGAAAAATCGGCCATTCACGTCGTGACTACACGCTCGCGCAAAGCGGCAAGCCCGATGACTGCACCTACTGCGGCAAGACCGGCCACCTGCAGATTGTATGCCTGCAGAAGAAGCGCGACGTTGAGAACGGGCGCGCTCGTGATGGTCCTTCGCTTGCATCAGGCAAGCGAGGCATGCAAAACCCTCGCATTGGCGGACGTCCCGCAATGACGGCGACCACGGCTACGACGAGCGCCGTGATGACGCCTGGCTAGGACCACGTCAGCTTCAATGACGTCAGCAACGCTCTTATGGAGGCCAACGTGGAGATCGCACGACTCCGTGCCCTCTTTGTAACTGATAGCTACGACGCTTGCAAAGCGTTGTTCACACACGCTCCCTTGGCCAACGCAGCAGTATTGACACCTCGTGCCTGCGCAGTTCTTGCGCACACACCTGGCCCCCACTCCAAGCAGCCCCAGCGCTTGCCACGTGGTGTAGCGGCAGCGCTGCGTCCACCAGTCCGCACGACAACGGAGGGGCCATGGCCAGAGCTGCAGGTGCCAACTATGACGCACCTGCAGGCCCTACGCGCCCTACGCTGAAATCTGTCAGCAATGTCAAGGAAATTTTTGTCACCCTAATAGGAAGCAGGTACCAAGCCGGCACAATCTTGGCCGCATAGCGCACATTCCCTACGGCGGGTCCGCGCAGCTCCTTGCGCAGCCAGTGCAGGCGCCGACGCACGCGCCCCTAGCTTGCGTTGCTCTGCTAGTGACAACAGTGCTTCCTGTCGTCTGCGCTGCGACAGCTGGCACTCTGGGACGAGCTCGTCGAACAACCAGTCTCGTTGCAGGCGCCTCCGTTAGACGTATCGCCCGCCCATGCGCAGATTTGTGTACAAGCGAACCGCTTCGGGGCAGGCGCTCGCTGCTGACTTCTGCTAGCAGCAGGCCCCAGCAGCCGCCGCCACGTGTCGCACGTGCGCCTGACGTTACGCCAACTTACGGCAGCAGCGGGACTAGACGCGCACGCACGTTCCGAGCAACAATGCAAACTTCGCAGCACGCGCCCATCAGCAGCGCGATCGCCACCACGTCGACAGCAACTGCGCATACGCGTCGCCAAATGGCAGTTGCACGCGGTCCAGCTCGGCCAGATCCAATCTGGCGGTCGCGACTGGCGTTTTTGCGTAGGGGGGGCATCTCTAACTACGCTGTGCGGCCCAATCATTGGCCGGAGCGCCGACGACGCGCTCACGGCTCCGCACAACTAGGGCTTAAACCCAGGCTGCGTAAAAAATCCTAGCGCATGCTCAATACGCGTCGCAAGAGCTACGACGAGCGCACGTGCCAAGGGAGGGGCGCGACGAACTTCATTTGGGGCATTCGTTGCCAACGCCTACGAGAGACTGGCACCACGGCCCACTCGCCCCAGGAGCAACTTGATGGCGCCACTTGGCAGCCTAACAGCAGTTGCGCTTGCGCCAGCACCTACACCAGCGCCAGCGGCTATGCCAACAAGTGCAGTCAAACAAGCGCCAACGCCAGCGACTCCGCCAGCGCTAGCCAGTGCGCCAACGCCAGCTCTCGCGCCAGCGACTACGCCAGCACTACCCAGAGCGCCAGCGCTAGTCCCCACGCTAACAGTTGCGCCAGTTCCAGCGGGCGCGCCAGAGGTTGCGCCAGCACCACCTGCTCCGCCAGCGCCAGTGCCACTCGCAACCGACCACGCGTCCGGCTCCGACTTTGCCACACGTGCAGCCATACTAGCACAGCCCCGGCGCATGTCTGGCAAAGACCTGATGCAGGTTTGGGACAGGTCCGGCAGAGGGTCAAGCCAGGCTGGGTGCCATCTGGGCACGGGTTTGGCACAGGTCCAGCACAGGCTCAATCCACACCTGGCCCCGATCTTGGTAAGGGCGTTCTCTTCGCCCTCTACGCGGTCAACGACCGCTCTGGTCTGCTGCGCACGCACGTTGCCACGTGGCAGCAGCGCAGCCACTGCCAGTACAGGTCGTGAGCACACACTTGTAGCAGCCATAGGCCAGCCAACAATCGCGCACAAGCGCAACGGGCTAGACCAGGGACGCCGTACAAAGGAGGCGCCACGACTGCCCCGCTCTTTTTGCGTGCTAGAGACGCCAACAGCTCCAGTCGCGCCCACTCCGCACGTGCTCGCCTCGCCAATGACTACAGTACAGCTCAGCGTTCAGATCATCTCATTGGCCCTGCACCGCATGCAAGCAGTCTCCTTTGCCGACCTTGGGGTGACACTGGAGGCGACCAGGCAGGCAGCCCAGCTTCTGCTGCAGCCCCGCGGTGCCATTTTACGCACAGCCGCGGGCAGACTAGCGTCCGACGCCGCAACCGCGGTGCTCTCTGCACTCGCGCGACCTGCGCATGAGTTAAGAATGACAAACAGTCTTAACGCCGCGTTTTGGACAATGCGCAGGGGATCGTGCTCGTCAACAAGCAGGCCCCGCAGCGCATCATGTTTGACACTGGCGCGCAGTCGGTCCTCATCAGCCTCGGCTACTTCTATTAGCTGGGCTTGTCGTCGGCCGACTTGGAGGATTTGCCAACGCAGATCAACACGGCGGCTGGCACCTCCGAGTCTGTGACCGGGCGCACCCGACTGGCGCTTCTTTTCACCTTCAGGCCAGGGACCGAGGACAAGACGACCATCCATCGACACGCTCTCGTGACTCGCTCCGAGACCTTTGACGTCCTCTTGGGGCAGGACGTACTCTTCCCCGTAGGGGCAGCAGTACGGAGCGCGTGCACTACCGTCCAGACTAGCGCTTAGAGAGTACCCGCACGGCCTCCGTGCCACTTGACATCGTGGACCGGCGTCTCGCAGTCACCGCCCTCTACGGCTTCATGGCCTCCAGCAATGACGGAGCTCAACACGGCGTGATACGTACCAATAAGGGTGGACCTAAGGAGGATGACGTGTCAGTGGGAGCAGACTTGCTGGAACCTTAGGACGAGGAACCCAAAATGCCCAGTGCAAAGCTGCACCTCATGCCGCTGGAGCAAGCCAGGCTTCTGACAGCTCAGATCGGGGAGTCCGTGCGTCTCTGCGCGGCCCACAACGCCATAATCCGACAGATGACGGTAGTCGCCTCTGCCGCCGCCGCCGCCGCCGCCACGTCCGCAGTGGCCACCGTCACAGATGAACGTGATGTCGCAGCTACCGCTGCAGGTCCTTCCAAGCCGCCACGTGAGTGGTCCAACTTGACCCCGCGCGACCAGACATTCGGTTGCGCCAAGAGGTGCCCGTAGGGGTGGCCATGCGGTTCCAAATGATGTCCGAGCCGCCTTTGCCGTCATGACAGACAGACGACATTTGGCGCCTCACTACCACGTCTAAGGAGGAGGCCATGCGGCAGGCAGCGGACGGCTCCATGTCCAAGGATAAGTCCTACAAAGATCCTGCAGAGGAGCCCTCTAAGGAGCCCATGCCCACGACGCCCACAGCGCTCGTGCGGCGCGCGCCCGGAGGCCCTCCAGGCTTCAGCACGATCACAGGTCCGCCGGGGTTTGGCGCGCCCACAGGTAACCCAAGCTTCAGCCGTTACTCGGCAGCTAGGTCCAGTTGCGCATACCGGTGCGGAGTAGGTCCTAGTCGCCAGCCCAAACAATTGTTTAAGCAACA
The DNA here is from genome assembly GCA_009602735.1 of Mesotaenium endlicherianum. Classification (NCBI taxonomy): domain Eukaryota; kingdom Viridiplantae; phylum Streptophyta; class Zygnematophyceae; order Zygnematales; family Mesotaeniaceae; genus Mesotaenium; species Mesotaenium endlicherianum. The sequence continues at coordinate 6,471 of WELA01012905.1, read as the reverse complement.
ACGAGTGCCGCAAAATCACGCACCTTGCGGTTGGCACTGGCCTAAGCGCCGCCAGAGCTCTTCGACCAAGACATGGCATGCGCAGCGGACGCAGTCTCACGCCACCGCCAAGACGCACCCGGTCGGTCACTCCGCCTCTCCGTGACACTCGGAACCGCGCTGTCACTCCGCCCTACCGCGCCTCGTGCAACCGTACCGTCACTTCGCCATTTTGCGACACTCGTGATCAGATTAACACCCCGCCGTTGACAACGCACGCCGCGCACGCGCTGTACCAGTCTCCGCCAATTTGCCGGTTTGCAATTCCTCATAGCCACATTGCCAAAGACGGCCCCGGGGGCCCACCTCCACCAAAGGTGGCCTGCACCAGCAGCCGGGCCTTTGACTCCTCGCAGCTCGCGCATCAACCAACCACCGCAGAAGAGATCGTGCGCTGTCATTAGCAGCCCCGCATACAGGTGGCACCTCGGGCACCGCATTGCCCACAAGTGCAGCTGGCACCCCTGCAGCCGGTGCGCCACCGGCACGTCAAGACAGTCCTGAGCCGTCCAACTACGCCATTCCTGTGTAGGCCCAGCTTCATCGACGCCAGCAGGACTTCTACGAGCCGCTCCCATACTTGCTCCAACGATCTGTGCTGGAGCAGCTGGCGCATTCCGCGTCTCATCCGCACGACCGCGACATCAAGCGCAGGTGGCAGCTCGAGTGCGTGCGCCAGGTGCAGACTCACGCACGGCCTGCCCCCTCTCACATCTTGCAAGATGCCCGCGACAAGTGGCGGTCCTACCAGGGCCACGCCTGCACAGCGCACCTGGTCCCATTCCCCGACTGACGAGTGTCGTGCGTTAAGAGATCGGGTGCGCATTGTCGGCATAAGTAACACACAATAGACAAGCAGGCTTTGCTGCAATGAAGTCTATAATACAAATGGCTTTATAGCAAAAAAGGGAGTCAAGCGTCAAATGTTTTAATTAAGGGAAGTGTACTCTCCAGAGTGAGCACCTCAAGACTGTAATCTGGTAGGAAAACAACTAATGAAGTATGGCCCAAAAGATCACTGGAAGCACATCATGATCTTCAGAGTAGTCCTATGGCAAGGGTTTAAGCTGTGACTTTGCTCACCACTTGTGAAGTTCTTCAAGTGACTGGAAGCCTGGAGGGCTTGCTCTTCACAAGAGAGTAACTAAGTGGTCCTGAAAACACAAGAGATAAAAGTGTAAGCTTTACTGATAATCTCTGTTACTTACACCTGGCATAATGGACTTCTAAAAGATGTCTCTTCTAGGGACATCTCTAGTACTTATACTCCTGGAAATCCGGCGGGGTATGCGGCGGATCCAATGCATGTAGTCACTCTAGGAGGCTCTCCTATGTCCACTAATGTGTACAAGGCATGTACTAGCACTCCTATAGGCTA
>WELA01012868.1:365838-394649 GCA_009602735.1 Mesotaenium endlicherianum | reverse complement strand
TTCACTTGTTGCGAAGCTATTAGCTCATGAACTTTAGCATTTAGGCTGGACCTGGTTTGTCATGCTTGTAAGATAGAGTTATGAAAGATTTGGCGCAATGTATATTTTATAGGTGGCTATGGAGGTACAATATTGAGGTTTTAGGACTTTAATTTAACTCAAGATTGGATCAATANGAGGTTTTAGGACTTTAATTTAACTCAAGATTGGATCAATATTTGTATTAATATATTCAATATACTATACATATGATTTATAATGGAGGCTCCAAAATTGACAAGCACGCAAATTGCCACCTTTATTTATGAGGTAAAAACCACCTCGAAAAAGGCCAAGTAAAACCAACCGACTGTGAAAAGTGGACAACCAACTCTAGTAAGGTGGGTAAACGCATGCTTGTTAAATGGTTAAATCCTCTTTCCACTTCTTCATTGAAGCGTATTGTACTCAATTAAGAATCAAAGTTACTTCTAAGCCTTCTCATTGAAATGATAGCCTACATAAGTACTAAAAAGAGCCTTTGCTAAGCGGCCCTCCCAGTGTTCTCGAACACGTTTTTTGCTGAGGCTCTACTGCGCAGTTTATCTCTAAAAGGCAATTATAGGTACTTCGCAATTCTTACATGTTTGATGATTATGAGTGCTACTAATTTTTTATGCAGACCTCATTAATTTCAAAATAGATCTTCATAATATCTTACACATTATGTTAAGTAATAATGTAGTGATTCGAGTTATTATATATTAGTTTGCATATATTTTAATGTTTTCAAATATATTTGGAGTAGTATTGTGTGGAGTCAAGTGTGAATAGGTACTCTAGTAACTTGGTTCATGTCCTTTGTACCTTCCAAGGCATTTTCGAAGTTAGAGGAAAGACCTAGAAGAACTCCATGTGGCAAAAGTCAGATGTGCCATTTTTAGGTCAAAAGGACATGTGTACATTATTCTAGAAAGAGGTGGCAAGTTTTGGGATGTGTTGGGTGCCAACACATCAACATACACCTTCCTAGAAATTACTTATGTAGCAAGTATATAAACAAGAGCTAGAACATAGAAAGACATTCCAGAATCACTCTTGTACTTGCCAAAATCCAGAAATATATTAACTTTCAAGAAGCCATCTCTCTTTCAAGAAGCTACCACTTGTGTTCAAAGATCCTTGTCTTGAATAGATAAAGTATTCTGTTTTACTAAGTACTTTATCTATCTGTTTCACTACAGTGGTATCGGAGCTAGGCACTTTGGTAGCACAAGAAGATGGCCGATCCTCAAGACCAACAGCAAGCTTTCGAAGGAAGCCCTTCCTCTCCAAGACACCCTCCTCCAGCGCCGATGGGAGAGCCCACTCAAGAAAATCTGCAACAACAAGAAGCACCACAAGGAGGAGCACACCCTCCTCCAGCGTCGATGGGAGAGCCTACTCAAGGAAATCTCCAACAACAAGAAGCACCACAAGGAGGAGCACCGTCAAATCCCGTGGCAGCCGCTATAGCAAAGTTGACCCCACCACAAGGAGTTCCCGCAAATGAGTGGGCAGCCTTCCTAATGACCGTCCACAACCAAGTGGGCTTGGCCACCTATGAAGCAACCGTGCAAGCGTCAAGAGAAGCTATGGCTGCCATGGTTGCCCCTATTGCGAGCAATGCTCAAAATCCAGCCCCGGCTCAAGCGCCTCCACAAGAGCCAACGAGAGCAAGGAAACTCATCAAGCCCGGCAAACCCGACACTTTCAACCCCGGGAAAGGTGCCAACCTGAATTTATGGCTCTACCAAGTGGAGACGTACCTCGCATTCCTTGAAGTACCCGAGGAGGACTACGTTCCCTTTGCCGTTACCTTACTTAGAGGAGCAGCAACATCATGGTGGCGTAACTATCAAGCGGCTATATATCAAGCTATGGCGCACCCCATGCTCGGCCAAGAGCCCCCACCATCATATGCAAGATGGGCAGATTTTCGTGAGGCCCTCAAGAAGCAATTCATGCCCATCAATGCGGAGAAGATTGCCCGAGGAAAGCTCCACCATCTCAAGCAAACGACGTCCGTTCAAGAGTATACATCCAGATTTCACGCCCTCACTCTTGAGATCCCCAACATGTCTCTCGAGGAGAAGATTGACCGCTACATCTTTGGCCTCAAACCCAAGGTGGCAAAGGAAGTGGAGTTACGCGACTTGACGGACTTCTCAAAGATCATTGAAGTGGCCCAAAAGGTGGATACCTTGGATTTCAAGCACTCCGTGCCTTCATCTTCACGGGTACCGACGACGCGGGTGTACGCAGCCCCTTCCACATCCGAATCTGGACCCACACCCATGGAAATCGGAGTTATTAAAAGGGACCCCGCGGCTGCCCGGAAGAGTGGAAGACCCTCCAATGACACTTATGATGCAAGAAACCAGCAAGGAGTGAAAGCAAGACTCTCCCCGGCTGAAAAAGAAGCTCTCATGACGGCTGGACTATGCTTTTATTGCAAGGAAAAGGGCCATCGTGCACTTTCATGCCCCAAAAAGTTGTCAAAAAACGGACAGCGCCGGTAGGCCAGGAGCCTACCACCCCAAGACCCACTTCACGAGAAGGCAACACGCCAAGTGAGGTGGAGACCCCCGTTGAAGACGACGTTCCAGCCCCAATGAGTTTGAGAGGTTACCTTGGAGGAGAGAAGGTCCACATCTTGGTGGATAGCGGAGCTCAAGGCAACTTCATTGCTGCAGATTTTGCCACCAAGCACGGTATTACTATGCGAACTCTTGACCACGACGAGGAGATTATGATGCCCGATGGATTCTCCTATACTACCCCTTCCAAGAAGACGTACCCCTTGGCACTCTCTATCAAGTCCTTCAAGGATAGAGTAGTGTTCTCCCCCATGCAATTGGGCAAGTACGACGTCATCCTAGGGACGCCTTGGTTGACCAAGCACAACCCCCAAGTTGATTGGAGGACCGGTACTATCAAGATCAAGAATGACATCACTTCAAGAATCTGTATTTTGCGCGCAATCCAGAATATCCAGACCCAAGACATCCAGAAGCCGGCACACGAGATACTATTGTCCGCCCTCCAACTCAAGAGACTTGTGAGGAAGGGACACGAGCTTCTTTTGGCCTTGATCACGCCAAAAGACATCAAGAAAGACATCGAGAGTCAAGAAGGCAGCCCCGTTCCCAAGGAGATACAAGAAGTCTTAGAGGACTACAAAGAAGTGTTCTCCCCGGAATTGCCCAAGGGCCTACCCCCCAAAAGATTCGTAGACCACAAGATAGAGTTGGAGCCCGGAAGCAAGCCCATCTCTCGGCCTACGTTCAAAATGTCATACACGGAGCTAGACGAAGTCAAGAAGCAAATCAAGGAGCTACTGGAGCATGGCTTCATTCGACCTAGCAAGTCGCCATTTGGAGCCCCGGTGCTATTTGTCAAGAAGAAAGATGGTACCTTGAGGATGTGTGTGGACTATCGCGCCCTCAACAAGATCACCATCAAGAATCGATACCCGCTGCCGCGCATGGATGAGCTCATGGACCGGCTGGTTGGAGCCAAGTACTTCACGAAGATTGACTTACGGAGCGGCTACCACCAGATTCGCATCGCAGAACCGGACATAGAGAAGACGGCATTCAGGACAAGATATGGACATTTTGAGTTCATGGTCCTGCCATTTGGACTCACCAACGCGCCAGCAACTTTCATGACTATGATGAACACCATATTTCAGCCCATGTTGGACAGATTTGTGGTGGTATTCATCGATGACATCCTTATCTACAGCAAGACCCTTGAAGAGCATGCGAGACACTTGAAAGAAGTCCTTGAAGTATTGAAGCAAAACAAGCTGTTTGCGAAGGAGTCAAAATGCGAGTTTGCCAAACAAGAAGTGGAGTTCCTAGGTCTCCACGTGACTGCTGATGGCATCAAGATAGACCCCAAGAAGACCACGGTGGTGGAGGAATGGCCAACCCCCACGACCAAGAAAGAACTCCAGTCATTCTTGGGATTTGCCAATTGGTACAGAAAATTCATCCAAGGCTTCTCGCACATAGCAGCCCCCCTGACAGATCTACTCAAGAAGGACAGGCTATATACATGGACCGAGAAAGAGGAAGAGGCATTTCAAGAGTTAAAGCGAAGATTGACCACATCCCCGGTGCTCACACTCCCAAGTCCAAACCCAGATTGGCCCTTCCACGTCATCACCGATGCATCTTCCTATGCAATAGGAGCAATCCTGCTTCAAGACCAAGGCAAGGGACTGCAGCCCATCGCCTACGAGTCAAGGAAGCTAAATCCAGCCGAGCAAAATTATACAACCACGGAGCGAGAGGCATTGGCGATTGTACATGCCTTGAAGGTTTGGCGCTGCTACGTTGAAGGACGCAAAGTACTGGTCACCACGGACCACGAGGCGTTAAAGCACCTCCAAACGCAGCCGTATCTCTCAAGGAGACAAGCAAGATGGAGCGGATACTTGCAACAATACAACATCACGATTCAGTACCAGCCCGGCAAGACAAACCCGGCTGACCCCCTCTCAAGACTGCAATTAAATGCAGTGATGGTATCCCTGAAGACAGATCTGGAAGCTCGATTTTCAGCCGCCTATGAAAGAGACCCTTACTACAAGAACGGAGAAGCAGCCTTGGACCCATGCAAGAAGCAAGAAGGCAATTATTGGGTGAGGCAAGATACGGGCCAGAGATGTGTTCCTAATGACTTAGACCTCCGGCTCTTGCTTCTACGAGAAGCACACGACAACCCTCTTGGAGGACACTTTGGAATCCTAAGGACCACGGGCGTTCTAGCTAGGACTTATTGTTGGCCAGGCATGTCTAAGCAAGTCAAGGAGTACTGCAGGAGCTGTGACACATGCCAAAGAATCAAGCCATCATCGCAAAAGGCGGGAGGACTCCTCCAACCACTACCAATCCCCGAAAGACAATGGACGGACATCTCAATGGACCTTATCGTGGACTTGCCCGTGACACCTCGAGGCCATAATGCAATACTCACGGCGGTGGACAGACTTACCAAGATGGCTCATTTTATTCCCACGACGACTAAGGCTACAGCACCACAACTTGCAAGACTCATCTTTGACAACATCTTCCGACTCCATGGACTACCATCAAGAATTGTGTCAGATAGAGATCCAAGATTCACAAGCCATTTCTGGAAAAATCTCTTCAAGAACTTGGGTACATCGCTGGATATGTCTACTGCCTACCACCCACAATCAGATGGGCAAACCGAGCGTATGAATCGTACCCTAAAGACCTCTCTAAAGGCCTACGTGTCTACCCTCGAGCAAGACTGGGACATGTACTTGACCCCCCTCGAGTTTGCCTACAACAACACTACGCAGGCCTCTACCCAAGAGTCCCCATTCTTCCTCAACTATGGCTTCCATCCGACCACGCCACTGAGCTTCACGGCTGGCCATGATGAAGTACCTGCAGCCACAGATTTTATGGAGACATTAGAAGCAGCCCTTACAGCAGCGAAGAAAGCTCTACAACACGCGCAAGATGCTCAAGCAAGAGTGGCGAACAGATCCAGAAGAGAAATTACGTACAGAGTGGGTGACAACGTGTTACTATCATCCAAGAACATTTCCCTGAACAACAGGCCTGCCGGCAGCAAGTTCTCTCCCAAGTATTTGGGACCCTTCAAGATTATCCAGCAAGTCAACCCCGTTGCTTTCAAGCTAGAACTTCCCCAGACTATGCACATCGACCCCGTATTCCACGCTTCCCTCTTCAAGCCATATGTGCAACCCGACAACAAGTTCCCAGGACGTGTGACAACCCCACCAGCCCCAACAATAGTGGATGATCATTTGGAGTACGAAGTGGAAGACATAGTGGCTATGAGAAATTTCAGGAGACAGCAGCAATACTTGATCAAGTGGAAAGGATATCCAGATTCGGAGAATAGTTGGGTGGCGGCGCACTACCTTGACAAAGTTCAGAGAAAGTTGAAGCGCTTCCATGCCGCCAACCCCCATCTTGGACCAGCCCCAAGTCTCTCTACTAGAAGCCCGAAGACTTCAGGGAGGCAGCCTGCCACCATCAAGAAGCAGCAGAAGACCCCTTGGAGGCAGCCTGCAAGAACAAGAAAGAGGAAAAATTGACATTAGACACTCTTCTCTTCTCGCAGTTTCTGGACAGAAAACTAAAACTGCTACTGGTAATAGGTCTCTGCATAATAAATTCTGAAAATTTACCTGGCTGTAGTCCATGAGTAGCCGGTCATTTAGAGTCCAAGTTTGCTCAATTTGGAGCACTGGTGAGAGAGATATGATGCTCTAAGTAGAAGGGGGTCAGGCTGCTGGCATTGTTAGGGCAGAATATGCCTTCTGACATTGTGCCCTCCCCTGAACTTGGAATGCTCTGAAACTCAAGACTCTGGTAGAACATCTTACAGCGCCCAGTTTGAGACTTAGTTTGCAGAATTTGGAGAAGTATAGAAGGACTTATGATTTTCAGAAGTTTCTGCACAGATTTGGAGGAGTGCCTACTCTCTCAGCTCTCAACGACACTCCAGAAATGAGAATGCTCTCAAATTTGGTGACCCGGTAGAGTTCTCCGACGCGGTCCGTCTGGCACTCGAATTTTCAGATTTGGAGCAGTTCTGTGGCCGCTATGAATTTTTGAGTTCGTGGCAGATTCTGGGCCAACTTGTACAATTTTCTTTATCATTAAGGAGTAGGCTAGCCAATAAGGTCACACCACCTACGACCTTGCCTAGTCTACCTTACATGTGTAGCACCTGACTTGGCGCCTTTGACTAGTCCTCTTCACATGTGTGGCATCTGACTTGAAACTGTTGACTAGTTTGCTCCACATGTGTAAGACCTGACTTGACGCGCCGAGACGTCGCTTTTTCTATCGGGGGGGTGATGTAGTGATTTGAGTTATTATATATTAGTTTGCATATATTTTAATGTTTTCAAATATATTTGGAGTAGTATTGTGTGGAGTCAAGTGTGAATAGGTACTCTAGTAACTTGGTTCATGTCCTTTGAACCTTCCAAGGCATTTTCGAAGTTAGAGGAAAGACCTAGAAGAACTCCATGTGGCAAAAGTCAAATGTGCCATTTTTAGGTCAAAAGGACATGTGTACATTATTCTAGAAAGAGGTGGCAAGTTTTGGGATGTGTTGGGTGCCAACACATCAACATACACCTTCCTAGAAATTACTTATGTAGCAAGTATATAAACAAGAGCTAGAACATAGAAAGACATTCCAGAATCACTCTTGTACTTGCCAAAATCCAGAAATATATTAACTTTCAAGAAGCCATCTCTCTTTCAAGAAGCTACCACTTGTGTTCAAAGATCCTTGTCTTGAATAGATAAAGTATTCTGTTTTACTAAGTACTTTATCTATCTGTTTCACTACAGTGGTATCGGAGCTAGGCACTTTGGTAGCACAAGAAGATGGCCGATCCTCAAGACCAACAGCAAGCTTTCGAAGGAAGCCCTTCCTCTCCAAGACACCCTCCTCCAGCGCCGATGGGAGAGCCCACTCAAGAAAATCTGCAACAACAAGAAGCACCACAAGGAGGAGCACACCCTCCTCCAGCGTCGATGGGAGAGCCTACTCAAGGAAATCTCCAACAACAAGAAGCACCACAAGGAGGAGCACCGTCAAATCCCGTGGCAGCCGCTATAGCAAAGTTGACCCCACCACAAGGAGTTCCCGCAAATGAGTGGGCAGCCTTCCTAATGACCGTCCACAACCAAGTGGGCTTGGCCACCTATGAAGCAACCGTGCAAGCGTCAAGAGAAGCTATGGCTGCCATGGTTGCCCCTATTGCGAGCAATGCTCAAAATCCAGCCCCGGCTCAAGCGCCTCCACAAGAGCCAACGAGAGCAAGGAAACTCATCAAGCCCGGCAAACCCGACACTTTCAACCCCGGGAAAGGTGCCAACCTGAATTTATGGCTCTACCAAGTGGAGACGTACCTCGCATTCCTTGAAGTACCCGAGGAGGACTACGTTCCCTTTGCCGTTACCTTACTTAGAGGAGCAGCAACATCATGGTGGCGTAACTATCAAGCGGCTATATATCAAGCTATGGCGCACCCCATGCTCGGCCAAGAGCCCCCACCATCATATGCAAGATGGGCAGATTTTCGTGAGGCCCTCAAGAAGCAATTCATGCCCATCAATGCGGAGAAGATTGCCCGAGGAAAGCTCCACCATCTCAAGCAAACGACGTCCGTTCAAGAGTATACATCCAGATTTCACGCCCTCACTCTTGAGATCCCCAACATGTCTCTCGAGGAGAAGATTGACCGCTACATCTTTGGCCTCAAACCCAAGGTGGCAAAGGAAGTGGAGTTACGCGACTTGACGGACTTCTCAAAGATCATTGAAGTGGCCCAAAAGGTGGATACCTTGGATTTCAAGCACTCCGTGCCTTCATCTTCACGGGTACCGACGACGCGGGTGTACGCAGCCCCTTCCACATCCGAATCTGGACCCACACCCATGGAAATCGGAGTTATTAAAAGGGACCCCGCGGCTGCCCGGAAGAGTGGAAGACCCTCCAATGACACTTATGATGCAAGAAACCAGCAAGGAGTGAAAGCAAGACTCTCCCCGGCTGAAAAAGAAGCTCTCATGACGGCTGGACTATGCTTTTATTGCAAGGAAAAGGGCCATCGTGCACTTTCATGCCCCAAAAAGTTGTCAAAAAACGGACAGCGCCGGTAGGCCAGGAGCCTACCACCCCAAGACCCACTTCACGAGAAGGCAACACGCCAAGTGAGGTGGAGACCCCCGTTGAAGACGACGTTCCAGCCCCAATGAGTTTGAGAGGTTACCTTGGAGGAGAGAAGGTCCACATCTTGGTGGATAGCGGAGCTCAAGGCAACTTCATTGCTGCAGATTTTGCCACCAAGCACGGTATTACTATGCGAACTCTTGACCACGACGAGGAGATTATGATGCCCGATGGATTCTCCTATACTACCCCTTCCAAGAAGACGTACCCCTTGGCACTCTCTATCAAGTCCTTCAAGGATAGAGTAGTGTTCTCCCCCATGCAATTGGGCAAGTACGACGTCATCCTAGGGACGCCTTGGTTGACCAAGCACAACCCCCAAGTTGATTGGAGGACCGGTACTATCAAGATCAAGAATGACATCACTTCAAGAATCTGTATTTTGCGCGCAATCCAGAATATCCAGACCCAAGACATCCAGAAGCCGGCACACGAGATACTATTGTCCGCCCTCCAACTCAAGAGACTTGTGAGGAAGGGACACGAGCTTCTTTTGGCCTTGATCACGCCAAAAGACATCAAGAAAGACATCGAGAGTCAAGAAGGCAGCCCCGTTCCCAAGGAGATACAAGAAGTCTTAGAGGACTACAAAGAAGTGTTCTCCCCGGAATTGCCCAAGGGCCTACCCCCCAAAAGATTCGTAGACCACAAGATAGAGTTGGAGCCCGGAAGCAAGCCCATCTCTCGGCCTACGTTCAAAATGTCATACACGGAGCTAGACGAAGTCAAGAAGCAAATCAAGGAGCTACTGGAGCATGGCTTCATTCGACCTAGCAAGTCGCCATTTGGAGCCCCGGTGCTATTTGTCAAGAAGAAAGATGGTACCTTGAGGATGTGTGTGGACTATCGCGCCCTCAACAAGATCACCATCAAGAATCGATACCCGCTGCCGCGCATGGATGAGCTCATGGACCGGCTGGTTGGAGCCAAGTACTTCACGAAGATTGACTTACGGAGCGGCTACCACCAGATTCGCATCGCAGAACCGGACATAGAGAAGACGGCATTCAGGACAAGATATGGACATTTTGAGTTCATGGTCCTGCCATTTGGACTCACCAACGCGCCAGCAACTTTCATGACTATGATGAACACCATATTTCAGCCCATGTTGGACAGATTTGTGGTGGTATTCATCGATGACATCCTTATCTACAGCAAGACCCTTGAAGAGCATGCGAGACACTTGAAAGAAGTCCTTGAAGTATTGAAGCAAAACAAGCTATTTGCGAAGGAGTCAAAGTGCGAGTTTGCCAAACAAGAAGTGGAGTTCCTAGGTCTCCACGTGACTGCTGATGGCATCAAGATGGACCCCAAGAAGACCACGGTGGTGGAGGAATGGCCAACCCCCACGACCAAGAAAGAACTCCAGTCATTCTTGGGATTTGCCAATTGGTACAGAAAATTCATCCAAGGCTTCTCGCACATAGCAGCCCCCCTGACAGATCTACTCAAGAAGGACAGGCTATATACATGGACCGAGAAAGAGGAAGAGGCATTTCAAGAGTTAAAGCGAAGATTGACCACATCCCCGGTGCTCACACTCCCAAGTCCAAACCCAGATTGGCCCTTCCACGTCATCACCGATGCATCTTCCTATGCAATAGGAGCAATCCTGCTTCAAGACCAAGGCAAGGGACTGCAGCCCATCGCCTACGAGTCAAGGAAGCTAAATCCAGCCGAGCAAAATTATACAACCACGGAGCGAGAGGCATTGGCGATTGTACATGCCTTGAAGGTTTGGCGCTGCTACGTTGAAGGACGCAAAGTACTGGTCACCACGGACCACGAGGCGTTAAAGCACCTCCAAACGCAGCCGTATCTCTCAAGGAGACAAGCAAGATGGAGCGGATACTTGCAACAATACAACATCACGATTCAGTACCAGCCCGGCAAGACAAACCCGGCTGACCCCCTCTCAAGACTGCAATTAAATGCAGTGATGACATCCCTGAAGACAGATCTAAAAGCTCGATTTTCAGCCGCCTATGAAAGAGACCCTTACTACAAGAACAAAGAAGCAGCCTTGGACCCATACAAGAAGCAATAAGGGAATTATTGGGTGAGGCAAGATACGGGCCAGAGATGTGTTCCTAATGACATATACCTCCGGCTCTTGCTTCTACGAGAAGCACACGACAACCCTCTTGGAGGACACTTCGGAATCCTAAGGACCACGGGCGTTCTAGCTAGGACTTATTGTTGGCCAGGCATGTCTAAGCAAGTCAAGGAGTACTGCAGGAGCTGTGACACATGCCAAAGAATCAAGCCATCATCGCAAAAGGCGGGAGGACTCCTCCAACCACTACCAATCCCCGAAAGACAATGGACGGACATCTCAATGGACCTTATCGTGGACTTGCCCGTGACACCTCGAGGCCATAATGCAATACTCACGGTGGTGGACAGACTTACCAAGATGGCTCATTTTATTCCCACGACGACTAAGGCTACAGCACCACAACTTGCAAGACTCATCTTTGACAACATCTTCCGACTCCATGGACTACCATCAAGAATTGTGTCAGATAGAGACCCAAGATTCACAAGCCATTTCTGGAAAAATCTCTTCAAGAACTTGGGTACATCGCTGGATATGTCTACCGCCTACCACCCACAATCAGATGGGCAAACCGAGCGTATGAATCGTACCCTAAAGACCTCTCTAAAGGCCTACGTGTCTACTCTGGAGCAAGATTGGGACATGTACTTGACCCTCCTGGAGTTTGCCTACAACAATACGACGCAGGCCTCTACCCAAGAGTCCCCATTCTTCCTCAACTATGGCTTCCATCCAACCACGCCACTGAGCTTCACGGCTGGCCATGATGAAGTACCTGCAGCCACAGATTTTTTGGAGACATTAGAAGCAGCCCTTGCAGCAGCCAAGAAAGCTCTACAACACGCACAAGATGCTCAAGCAAAAGTGGCAAACAGGTCCAGAAGAGAAATTACGTACAGAGCGGGTGACAACGTGTTCCTATCATCCAAGAATATTTCCCTGAACAACAGGCCTGCCGGCAGCAAGTTCTCTCCCAAGTATTTGGGACCCTTCAAGATTATCCAGCAAGTCAACCCAGTTGCTTTCAAGCTAGAACTTCCCCAGACTATGCACATCGACCCCGTATTCCACGCTTCCCTCTTCAAGCCGTATGTGCAACCCGACAACAAGTTCCCAGGACGTGTGACAACCCCACCAGCCCCAACAATAGTGGATGATCATTTGGAGTACGAAGTGGAAGACATAGTGGCTATGAGAAATTTCAGGAGACAGCAGCAATACTTGATCAAGTGGAAAGGATATCCAGATTCGGAGAATAGTTGGGTGGCGGCGCACTACCTTGACAAAGTTCAGAGAAAGTTGAAGCGCTTCCATGCCGCCAACCCCCATCTTGGACCAGCCCCAAGTCTCTCTACTAGAAGCCCGAAGACTTCAGGGAGGCAGCCTGCCACCATCAAGAAGCAGCAGAAGACCCCTTGGAGGCAGCCTGCAAGAACAAGAAAGAGGAAAAATTGACATTAGACACTCTTCTCTTCTCGCAGTTTCTGGATAGAAAACTAAAACTGCTACTGGTGATAGGTCTCCGCATAATAAATTCTGAAAATTTACTTGGCTGTAGTCCATAAGTAGCCGGTCATTTAGATTCCAAGTTTGCTCAATTTGGAGCATTGGTAAGAGAGATATGATGCTCTAAGTAGAAGGGGGTCAAGCTGCTACNAAGGGGGTCAAGCTGCTACCATTGTTAGGGCAGAATATGCCTTCTGACATTGTGCCCTCCCCTGACCTTGGAATGCTCTGAAACTCAAGACTCTGGTAGAACATCTTACAGCGCCCAGTTTGAAACTTTTAGTTTGCAGAATTTGGAGAAGTATAGAAGGACTTATGATTCTCAGAAGTTTCTGCACAGATTTGGAGGAGTGCCTACTCTCTCAGCTCTCAACAACACTCCATAAATTAGAATGCTCTCAAATTTGGTGACCCAGTAAGTTCTTTGACGCGATCCGTTTGGCACTTGAATTTTCAGATTTGGAGCAGTAATGTGGACGCTATGAATTTTTGAATTCGTGGCAGATTCTGGGCCAACTTGTACAATTTTCTTTATCATCAAGGAGTAGGCTAGCCAATAAGGTCACACCACCTACGACCTTGCCTAGTCTACCTTACGTGTGTAGCACCTGACTTGGCGCCTTGGACTAATCCTCTTCACATGTGTGGCATCTGACTTGAAGATGTTGACTAGTCTGCTCCACATGTGTAAGACCTGACTTGACGCGCCGAGACGTCGTTTTTTCTGGCGGGGGGGTGATGTAGTGATTTGAGTTATTATATATTAGTTTGCATATGTTTTAATGTTTTCAAATATATTTGGAGTAGTATTGTGTGGATTCAAGTGTGAATAGGTACTCTAGTGACTTGGTTCATGTCCTTTGAACCTTCTAAGGCATTTTCGAAGTTAGAGGAAAGACCTAGAAGAACTCCACGTGGCAAAAGTCAAATGTGCCATTTTTAGGTCAAAAGGACATGTGTACATTATTCTAGAAAGAGGTGGCAAGTTTTGGGATGTGTTGGATGCCAACACATCAACATACACCTTCCTAGAAATTACTTTTTTAGCAAGTATATAAACAAGAGCTAGAATATAGAAAGACATTGCAGAATCACTCTTGTACTTGCCAAAATCCAGAAATATATTAACTTTCAAGAAGCCATCTCTCTTTCAAGAAGCTACCACTTGTGTTCAAAGATCCTTGTCTTAAATAGAGTAAGTATTATATTTCACTACGTACTTCATCTATCTGTTTCACTACACATCGTGTCGAGAAGGTTTGGGCAAAAAAAGCCAAAGAGAGGGTGTTGGCCAATATTCCTTCGCCAAAAAAGTCCAAGCCCTAAAATGCACTCTACGCGATTTTTGACGAAGAATTCCTGCTCAATCTGGGAGCATGGGTTGAATCAACGCACCATTTTTTGAATGCAGGATGAGGTGGGACGATAATTGACGATCCATGGATGAGGGGCTCCCGCATGCCTGTTGCCTTCCTTTTTTCTTTAAGTTGTGCACAAGTTACAACCAGGCCCCAGGATTCGACAAACTCCTCGGATTTCGGCAACACCTTGGCAGTGAATATTTGGATTTTATCTGACACCCGACTTAAAATGAAGGGTTTTATGAGGCATCCTCGTGCCGGTCAAAAACATCCAAAATATACCATTTCACGAAAAGATAAATTAAGTACAATTGTACTTATAGCAGAGGGCGGCAAAGGTCTTCAATAGACTTTCTGATAACATGGGCTTAAATCTTCAAGCTCACGCTTGTCAAATCATTTGAAGGTCTTTGATATTTCCTCCATACAAAATAATATTTATTTTTGCTTTCGTAGTGTAAGTTAAATCTTATAACATTCATCTTCACCACAAATTATATTATTTGCATAAACCTCTTAAGGAATTATTACGAACAATAAGATGGTAAATGAGACACAAACAATACAAATCAAGCGCATGGTGCTGCCATACATAAACAACAAAACAAGCAGTAGAGAAAGAATGTATAAATAATTTGCAAAAAATAAATGTCTACAAAGTACAGTCGCCACATGTGACGAATAATGCACTGCATCTCAATGAATAAACTATTGTACTCTACGTAATTTCAATGCAATCCATGCTTGGTAGATAGCATCAAACAAAGCATCTGCTCTATTGTCGACGACCTCATGAACTTCACTTGAGTTCTCTTTCTCTGTAGAAGTCAGAGAAATCCTCATGAGCTTTGCCAGAGTGTCGCTGCTCAGATCCGTCCTCTTTGATGTCTTGATGAGGTTCTGTTTGCTGAATCCCTGCTCACACATGGCTGTGTTGGTGGGAATAACTCTCATGAGCTGCATCAAAGCCACCATATCTGGACATTCTCGCAAGGCTTGAGAACCTTGCGAGAAGCTTCTCCATGCACCCTCCATAGATGGCTGACCCTCAGCCAAGCTTCTCATGAAAGACACAAAAGCAAGCAATTGCTCACGGCACTGCTTGACCCTCAAGACCTTAGCCCCATCAGTCACATAATCTGTGAGAGATCCTATCAATCTCTCAAACCATTCAAAGCACTTTTTCCTCCCTCCATCTGCTGCCGCAATATAGTGAGAGAGAACAAAGAGCTTGGCAATATTGAAGAACCCAACATCCCCGTATCGTGCATTGAAGGAATCCACCAAGTTCCCGCACAAGAGAGCAACAACAGCCTTAACTGAGGCTAAGCTAGCTCGCTCTCTAGGGTTTGTTGCCCTCTGCATGCTCAGCTCATGCTCTATGCGAACACCCTGGGAGTTCTGGGACACAAGTACGTGGATTATCACCATTGACCGTTTCCTGCAGAAATGCCCTCAAATGTGTACTCCCCTCAGCCCATTTTTCTCCTTCATTGAGATAGCTGACTTTGATGAAGTCAATGAGCTGCTTAATTGACGCCCCTATCTCAACAAGATTGACTTGATCAGCTTGGAAAAGCTTGTTCAAGACGTCAATCTTTGGAAGGACATATCGCAAGAAGTTCAGAAAGCATAACAGCTCCCAGTTGCACACCCTTGCATACAACTTGTCCTTTCCAGAACTCCTCAATATTGTAAGGATGGCAAGCAACACTCTCCCCAGTCGTTCCAAAACAGCCCCTCTTGACAGCCAACGGACGGAGAAGAAACGCTTTGGACTCAACACGGAAACCTCCATCTCTTTTTGTATCTCCTTGAGAAGGTTCAGACGCTTAGGAGATCGCCCCACAAACTCCGTGATCTGCAAAGTAATAACACACCCAACATTGAACACAATATCTCAATGTGTGTGTAGAAGTTTGTGTGTAGGTGTGTGTATGTATGTGTGCCTAGACCTCACACACAAAATCCCATATCCTAAAACTTGAGCTACAAGTAGCCAATGTGTGTGTGTATGTGTGCGTGCGTGTGTGTGTGTGTGTTTGTGGGTGTGTGCGTGCGTGCGTGTGTGTGTGTGTGTTTGTTTGTGGGTGTGTTCGTGTGTGTGTGTGCATGCAAGTCAAATGTACAACACTCAAACGTCTAAATCTCACACACAAAACCCTAAACCCTAAACCATGAGTTACAAGTAGTCAATGTGTTTGTGTGTGTATGTGTGTGCGTGTGTGCATGCGTGTGTGTGTGTGTTTGTAAGTATGTGTGTGTGTGCGTGTGTGTGTTAGTGGGTGTGTGTGTATGTGTGTGTGCATGCAAGTCAAGTGTACAACACCCAAACGCCTAGACCTCACACACAAAACCCCAAACCCTAAACCTTGAGTTACTAGTAGTCAATGTGTTTGTGTGTGTGTGTGTGTGTGCGTGCGTACGTGTGTCTTTGTGTTTGTGAGTGTGTGCGTGCGAGCGCGCGTGTGTGTGTGTGTGTGCGCACGTGGGTGCGTGTGTGCGTGTGTGTGTGTGTGTGCGCGTGTGTACCACCGCCACACACCCCCCCCGCCCCCCTTCCCATCCCATATGCAAATGCTGTGGACAATAAAAGGACTATAAGCAATTGAATGTAGTAAACGTACTCTAATATTGTGCACATAGGTTGGAATGGAACAGATAAATACCTCAGCGATCATCTTGTCCACGCAATCCATCTCCGGAATTGTGGATGCAGCATCTTGTAGGGAGAGTGCATGCCGATGTGCAATGCAATGCACCGCCTTGAGGGTCGGTGATGCACTATCCCTCTTCAACAATGTATCAAGACCACCCTTTGTGCCCACCATGACTGATGCTCCATCACTACCAAGGGCCACAAACTTCTTGGTATCCAACCCGTGCTCCTCTAAGATCTCTAACAAAAGCATCTTGAGACCTTTCGCAGTGCCATCCTCCACTGCCTTCAAGTCTAAGAAGGATGTCTTCAACTCTTCCATGCCTTCATTAGCTGCATAGTTGATGTAGACCACAAGATGCTGCTGTGTAGCTCTGTGTAATGAATCAGTATATTAGTGGATATAATATTCATTTAAATATAATAGTTAATTAAGTTCAGCCTGCTGAACTTTAGTTAATACTCAGTTTGCTGGACTTTACATAATTATCAGTTTAATGACTCAGTCGAAAGCAGCAGGCTGAAAGTCCATATAAGTCAGCTTGCTGACACATTCTTTGACAGCAAGCTGACTTCCGTACTCGGTAGCAGCGAACTGCCTTGATATGCATCTAAGTGCGATATGCTAGATGAATAGCCAGATGACATCCCTATGATGGATGGCTATTCGGGATGATGGGAGATGGCGGTGGATTTGGTTAACCGAGGTCCTACCAACGTGGTTAACTCCCGGGTAGGCGGTGCCATCGCACTGACCGTTGAACAGTAAACTCATTCCATGTACATATGCTAGGCATTGCTCTCGAGTTCGGCATTCGGAAACGAGGCCAACTCTCTTGTACAGCTTACTGAGAGAGATCTGAATCCAAGGCGAGAAGCCATTGATACGCACTGTCTTCTAACCTTGCTTATGTATGAGTTTACTGATTTGCATTATTGATGCTAGTTTACTCGCATTTGACTTACGAGTATTATTCACTGCTAGTGTATTGTCCTTTGCCGTTTAACCAGTTAACGGAAATTACCATAAAGATTACTTGCTGATATAAAGATCTTTATTAATTGTTAATCGCCTATTTGGTAAGTCGATTCATTTCAGTGGTATCGGAGCAGTTATCACAGTCTTCTTTGTATGGTAAGGACAAGGTCTCAAACTAGCAACTCCCGAGACATGGAGAACCAGGATAACGAGAATGTCGAAAACCAGGCGGAAAGCCATGTAGCGGGAAACCGTACCTATTCGGAAGCAGTAGCGGATACTGCAGCTAGGGAGGCTGCAGATGAGGCAGCTGCTATTGCCTCAGTCGCAGCTCAGCAAGCTGAGGAGGAGATAGCCAGACTAGAAGCTGAACAAGTAGCAAAGGCCGCTGAAGATATACAAAGGAGGGAAGGACAGCCAGCTGACGAGCGCACTGTTGAAGAACTTATGGCATCAAGGGCCAATGTTCTGAACCCACCTCCTGCCGTACAACTCAATGTACCCCTAGGTCAAATACGTGACCGGCTGAATGCGGCAGGAATTGCTGCTGCAGGAGCAAGAGGGATTGTTGAGGACACTACTCAGCGAGTAGATGCCAATGCTGCTGCTGCATTTGCTAATCTACCACCCCAAAATGTAGACTTGGGAGCATTGTTCGTTCAGATGCAGTCGCAAATGGCGACCATGTATCAGTCCCAGCAGGAGGACAAAAGAATCATAATGTCCCTACTCCGGGACAGAGACCAACTGGGGTCTCACACCACTAGTGGTGGTGGCCGAGGGCCTAGTAAGCCCAAGCCGAAACCTCCCCAGGACTATGATCCTGAGGGAAACAGAAAATATTACCTGATCAAGTTTCTCGCGGATGTTGAGCAGTGGCTGGAGAACTACCCAGAACTGCAAGATTACGAGAAGGTCAGGCACACCGGTGCGCTACTGAAAGGCAGTGCCGCAGACTGGTGGCTTTACTGGAAGGAAGAGCGTAAGGCTCGGCAACTCGGTGACCCTACGTGGGTAGAGTTTGTCGAGAAGTTGCATGAGAAGTTTGATGTCATCAACCAGCAGGAGAAAGCTATCTATGCGATGATCTCCCTGACACTGAAGCAGACCACTTCAGTTGCTGAGTTTGCTCAAAAGTTCCAAGAGAACATGATGAAGCAGCCTGATTTGCCAGAACGGTATAGGATAGCATACTTCAGGTATGGCTTGAAATCCGAGGTCTCTGGTCATTTTGCTGAGAAAAAGTATGAGAAACTGGCTGACTTGATCCAGGATGCTGACGCCTGGGATCAGCAGCAGTTCAATCACAAGCGCCAGAGTAACGCTTTGGTGTCTAAGATTGTCAAAAAGCCCCACGGTTCCTACAATGCAGTTGAAGGAGACCAGGCTGAGGATAATCAGGGTGATGAATATGAGTATGAGTACAATGCTATTCAGTCTAGAGGTAGAGGTGGTCCCTCTCGAGGTGGCTATGGAAGGGGTGGTGGTAGGACTAAGCCGAGACCAGCCTCAGCAAAATCTACTTGCTACCATTGTCAGCAGAAAGGCCACTACAGAGAACAGTGTCCGGTCAAGCACCTGCCTAAGGTCGAGAGAAAAGACCAGCCTTTAAAAGACAGCAACAGTCAGTAATCCAGTCTACTGACTGTGAGGATGCTAGAGATAGTGAGTCGTCACTAGCTGCCCTCGTAGCAGGTATTATGGGTCCTGCTGAACTGGATTCACTATGCATGCCTGACAAACAGATAAAGGAGACCATCAGTAATATAGACGTCCAGAGAGTGCACACTCTGGATGCTCTTGTTCCACCTGATGTCCAACATTTCTTTGCTACGTCAGGAGAACAATGCGAAAGTCAGGAAAAGACAGTCCCCCCTATCCTACTGCATTGCATGATTGCAGGTAGGAAGGTGAGGGCATTTGTTGACGGAGGGGCGTCACATACTTTTATTCACAAGGACTTAGTTAAGCGGCTAAGGCTGCCTACTGTCACCCAAGGGAATAGAAAAATATTCCTTGGAGATGCCTCAAGTATCCCGGGAGGAGTTATAACCAAGCCTATTGAGGTCCAGTTAGGTTCTGGCATTGCAGTTCTAACTGAAACGCTTACATTTGAGGTACTCAACACTGGCTTTTATGATCTCGTGCTAGGCAGGTCCTGGCTTAATAGACATCAAGCTGAAGTGTGTTGGAGCAGAGGTACAGTTAAAGTGAGAGGAGCCAGTGATGGGCAGACTGACTTGGCACCCACCAGTGCTCTTCCTCTTGTCCTGTGTGGATGGCAAATGAAGGAAAAGAAGAGGCTTCCAGAAGGATGCAAGTTGCTGAATGCAATGGAGTTCGTCAAAAGCTGGAACCAGAAGGAAGACAGAATGTTCTGTCTGCTGCTAAGAGAGGTACCTCCTCAACCTGAAGAAGTGGTTGAGAAAAAGGTAAGCCCTCCGGAGCACCCTACTGCTGCAAAAATTGTTGCTCAGTACACTGATGTGTTTAACATGCCTCCAGGACTACCCCCTAAAAGGGAAGTAGATCATAGGATTGATCTATTACCTGGTAGCCAGCCACCCTGGCAACGCACTTATGGCTTGTCTTATTTGGAGAGCGAGGAGTTGAAAACACAGATTGCAGAGCTGGAGGAAAATGGTTACATTTCTCCCAGTAAATCACCGTACGGCGCACCTATCCTATTTGTTAAGAAAAAGGATGGCAGTATGCGGATGTGTGTGGATTACAGAGCCCTGAACAGAATTACAGTAAAGAACAAGTATGCTTTACCCAGAATCGAGGACTTGCTTGATACCCTGTCTGGCGCTAAGGTGTTCAGTAAGATAGATCTCAAGAGTGGTTATCATCAAATCAGAATTGCTGAGGGGGATGAACACAAGACTGCTTTCCGCACACGTTATGGACACTATGAGTTCAACGTGATGCCATTTGGACTGACTAATGCTCCTGCTACCTTTATGGGTGCTATGAATGACATTTTCAGACCTTATTTGGATAAGTTTGTGCAAGTTTTCCTGGATGATATTTTAATTTTCTCTAAAGATGAAGCTCAGCACACTGAACACTTAAAGAAAGTGCTGGACACTCTGCGGAAAAATCACTTGTATGCTAAAATGAGCAAGTGTGATTTCTTTAAGGAAAGTATTGAATTCTTAGGCCACGTTGTCAGTAAAGAGGGCATCAGTGTGGATCCTAAGAAAGTCCAGACCATAAGGGACTGGCCAGTACCACAGTCTGTCTCTGAAGTTAGATCCTTCCTCGGGTTGGCTAACTACTATAGGAGATTTATTGAGAATTATTCCACAAAGGCCAGTAAACTGACTGACCTTACTAAGAAAGACATCGGGTATGTGTGGGGGGAAGAGCAGCAGGCTGCCTTCCAGACCCTTAAAGATGCCCTTTGTTCTGCCCCAGTGCTAGCCGTGTATGACCCCAGCAAACCGGTGCAGGTGGTTACTGATGCCTCTGATTTTGCCATGGGTGCTATTTTGTTGCAGCCTGCTGACAAAACCACAAAGGATGGTAAGGTACGGCAGGAGTGGCATCCTGTGTTGTATGAGTCTATGAAATTTAATCCAGCGGAGATTAATTACTCAGTGCATGATAAAGAGCTGCTAGCTATCATTCATGTACTCAAACAGTGGAGAGCATACTTACATGGTAAAGCTTTTAAGGTGATTACAGATCATCTAGCTCTGACCCACTTTCAGAAGAAGTCCAAGCTGTCGAGGAGGGAGAACCGCTGGAGCCAGATGCTGGAGCAGTTCCAAGTCCAGATCGACTACAAACCAGGGAAGTTGAATCCTGCTGATGCACTCTCTAGAAGACCTGACTTGCAAGAAAGGAACTTTAGTCAGCATGCTGTAGATAAAGTCCTGTGTGCACTCACTTCACTA
Organism: Mesotaenium endlicherianum; assembly: GCA_009602735.1. Classification (NCBI taxonomy): domain Eukaryota; kingdom Viridiplantae; phylum Streptophyta; class Zygnematophyceae; order Zygnematales; family Mesotaeniaceae; genus Mesotaenium; species Mesotaenium endlicherianum. The sequence goes on along the minus strand of WELA01012868.1, from coordinate 373,393 downwards.
AAGGTGAAAAAGTCCTTCCTTGAACAACTTAGGAAAGCCTACCTTTCTGACCCAACATTTGAGCCCAGCCCCACTACTGGTGTGTGTCGTGCTACTGCACTCGGGTATAAGCTCAAGGGAGGGGTCTGGGTGACTGAAACCACTTCAGGCAGGCTGAAGCTGGTCATTCCTAATAACTTGGAAATAAGGTCTCTCTTACTGAGTCAAGCTCATGACAGTCTCCTGGGTGGACATTTGGGGCAGGCCAAAACTGTTGGCAAACTGGCAAAACATTATCATTGGGAGGGGTTACCCCGGGAGGTCTTGAAATATGTCAAGTCCTGTGACCAGTGTCAGAGAAATAAGTCTCGGCACACACCACCCGGAGGTCTCTTGCAACCGCTACCCATCCCAGCGGGACGCTGGGAAACTATATCCATGGACTGGGTGGTCTCACTACCAAGAACTGCCAACGGGCATGATTCAATACTGGTAGTCGTGGATAAACTGACAAAAATGGTCATTTTTATCCCCACAACTGTCAAAGTGACTGCACTCGAAACAGCGAGACAGTTTTACAACCATGTAGTATGCCAACATGGGCTCCCTTCTAATATCATCTCAGACAGAGACTCAAAATTCACCTCTAAGTTCTGGAGAGCTTTAATGGGGTTAATGGGAGTCAAACAGCTGCTCAGCACAGCAAACCACCCTCAGACTGATGGGCAGACTGAAAGAACTAACCGAGTTCTGCAGGAGGTGCTGAGAGCATATATTAACCAAAAACAAGATAATTGGGATGACCTGTTGCCTCAAATTCAGTTTGCGGTCAACAGTGCGGTGCACGCGTCAACGGGCAAGACTCCTTTTGAACTCAGCCTGGGTAGAGTCCCTAAGTCTCCTTTAGATGTGCTAGGGGAATCTTTAACTCACCCTGAAGGGATTGACAACCCGGTCTCCCTCCAGTTAACTCAGGAGTTTGCTGACACCCTGTCAGAAGTCCAACGAAACTTGCACACGGCCCAAGAAAACCAACAAAAATACGCTAATCAACACCGTCGGGAACTGACATTTTCCAAGGGGGATTTAGTCAAACTGCATTCTCAGCACCTGTACCTCCCTGGTGTGGTCAAGAAAAAGCTTGGCCCTGTCTGGGTCGGTCCATATTCGGTGGTCCGTCGTGTCGGTCAGAATGCTTACAAACTGAACATGTCAGCTGAATACAAGGGGCACCCGGTCTTTAATGTCTCCTTCCTGGAACCGTACATCAAAGGTGATACACTGTTCACAGGTCGGTTCCCTGTCCAACCGGGACCGGTCCCCGCTGTCCGGGACGGCGACCCTGAGGAATATGAGGTCGATGAGATTTTAGACGCTCGCTCGGTCCGTCGATCGTCTAAATATGTCATGAAATACCTCATTCGATGGAAGGGTTACGATGCCTCTGGGGACACTTGGGAGTTTAAGGACCACTTGACCAATGCCAAAGGGGCGTTGACACGGTTCCACCTTCGGGCCGCTGGAGTCCCTCCATAACTGTCATTTCAGTTGACACGGGAAGGTGACAGGCGGTCCTGTCTCCATTTAAGTTGGAGGGGAAAATATATGACAGTTAGTGAGCGAGAGCGATAAAAACACACTCATACGTTTATGTGTAGCGCATCGCAACTACGTCAACTTTTAGCAATCATCCTGTAAGGTAAACAGCAGCGAAGCCACTATACTAAATACTAACATACTTCCTGCAATCCCTATGACAAAGGTCCATATCCTACTAACTTGTGCCCTGGTTACATGTGCAGGATGGCGCCCACCACACAAAAGGAGGACAGAAAGCGCAAGGCAGAAGAAGCCAGGAGGACAATGGAGCAATACCAGAAGGAGCTGGCGGCGACGTCCCTCACCAGGAGAGAACAAGAAAGGGTCCGCAAACAACAAGAGGCGGCAGAAGAGGCACAGAGGAAGAAGGATCAGGAAGCGGAAAACCTCAGGAAGGCTGAGGAGGAGAGACAGAAGAAACAGCAAGAAGAAGCGGCAGCGGCAGAAGAGGAGAAAAGAAAAAAGATTGAAGCGGACAGACAGAAGAGCTTGGCCACTTACAGGTATACTGTGGTGGGTGGCCAAAACTTTGATAACCTGAAGGAAGCATTGCTGGCAGCCCAGGAGATCAACAGGCTGGAACAGACAACACTGCTACAGAAGGAAGGAGCTACAGCACTGGACAGGTACATCGAGACACACACCGGCGTGGTCCTTTACGAAGATTATGCTAAGATGGTGGGCTATACAGCAGAGCAGGCCCGGTATCTCGCAGATGATTCAGAGGACAAGCCGGTCCCCATACCGGGAATAGTGGGAGATTCACTTGGTAAGTCGATTCATTTCACTTTGTCTGTACTCTCATCTATCATGAGTGCATAACAGGGTGCTGCCTGTGCTTCTGAATCGAGCCCCTCCCTAAGTACGGAATCGCTTGCGACTTGAAACTTGTGGAAGGCATACTCCGTCTCATGCGTAGAGTAGCCTTTGGGAGCAGCTCTCACATCTTTGTCTGCCAAGGATCTGTCTAGCTCACACAACTTTGGGTAGATACTCAAGGGCAAATTGTTCTCAACTATAAACCAGAAGAGCTTAATCTGCTTCATCATCTTCAACCGCATGGAATCCGAGAGTCTCCCAATAGCTTCTACCACCGGTTGACGACCTAGGGCGGCATCTTCCATAATCTTCATTTTTCTACCAGCCTCCTTGTGCTTGCTGCTCTTGTTATGCTTATCAAGAACACTATGCTGATAAGTGAAAGAACCCTTGCCCCCATGCCCAAGTGTGCTTGATATCTTTGCCTTCGTACACCATGAACACCTCATTGGCCCACGTGGGCCAGCGTCCTTCTCTAACCAAAGAAACTTAGTCTCCCATGAGCTCTTATACACATTTGTAGACTCTTCCCCTGTTCTTTCCATATTGGTGGACCCTGTTTCAGCACTTAATACTTCCTCCGCACCCTCACACCCTTGTGCAACACTTGCACGTCCCTCATTTTCCACAAGAATCTCATCTCCTTCAACGACTGGCTTGCTAGATATCAAGAAGAAAGTTAATTTACTCTGACTTCTTCTTGCTTTCTTAGTAGGCCTTCCAATAGTCATGTTTATGCCTGCACACACAAGGACAAGAAACACAAGTTAGGCTGTATGTCCACATTGTAGAGACTGAATTTTTAATGTGAAGTAACAAGAATAGAAATGAGCACAAGTAGCACATAATAGAAGTACCAATACTTCACCTCGTGCAAATATGTGCAAATCCGCCCCTTTTGAAAGCTTCAAAGATTATAAATGCTATGCCTCATTCCTCCAAAATAGAAATAAACAAGAGGCTAGTGGTGTATATTTGAAGTATACTTAAAGTTTTAAATGGTAATGCATTAACAATAAATTACAGCACACAATAAGAGCCCTAGAGCTAACCTCCTTGTTCTTCAAATTAAGTGTCAGTTTAGAGTCTCATTTTCAGGTTCAGTTTTAGTCTCAGTTTTAGTCTCAGGTTTCAGCGTCCGTTGAAGTCTATTTGAAAGAAGGGTTTTGCCTTCGTAAAATCAAAGTAGGGCCCAGGGGTTTGCAGGTTGTACGGGGACCTACTGCCGGCGACGAGGGTGAAAGGGAGGCCAGTGTACGGCATTCCAACTTTTGAATTCTCTCGAGTCGTCGGCGATCCGTGGACCACTGAGTGGCACTGACGATGCAATGCCGTGTCGTAGGCTGTGGCCTGTAGGCCGTGGCCCGTGGCCCCTAGGGCCTAGCCCCGGGGGCCCGGGCCCCGTACCCTTAGCCCTGTGGAAAAAAAACATCCGACATATAATCACTGGATTTCCTTGGCATCCAAATCAAGAATTGCCGGGTTTTATGTGACATCCGCTTTGAACGAACTGCGTTGTTTTAGACATCCTTCTGTTTTTGGTCGGGTTTTACAACATCCAAAATGAAAAATAATACCCAAAAAGTTATGAATCCAGGGGTCTGGAACTTACAACGATGTCTACAACCAGGAATGATCTAGGGTAGGTTCCAGGCAGTTCCAGGCAGTTCCAGGCGCTTGCCGCATGCTGATTTCAAAACAAGTCGATAAGTCAACGTGGTCAACCTTGGAAGCAGCTTTGACAAGCAATGACGTGTGTTCCAAGCTTCCCCTCGTTTGTTCTCGTTCAGTTCACGTTGGGTGGCGTTAAACTGCGTTAAACTGCGTTAAATCTCGTTCTTCCTTCGCTCCACCACGCTCACCAATCTCCACTCCCAGGGTCTCCTGCGTCGAGTCTAGACTCCAGACTCCGGAGTCACAGAGAGTCCAGAGTCCAAACTCCGAAGTCCAGACTGGTCAGAGTCCAGACTCCAAGAGTACCAAATAATAGTACGAAAGGCAGCCCAAGTGACCAAAGCAAGTGCAACCCCCCAGTGCAACATGTGTGCGCACTCCGCACTCGCAAGTTTCGTCCGCCACGGTCCCAAGTCCCGGCCACATGGAACGTACTTGTTATGAATGGAGTCGATTGGGTGCCACCGTGCCACTCGCACTAATGTTTGTTGGGTACCATCGGCTGGTGAGGCCCTCAAAAGCCGTCCGAATCCCGATGAACATGGAGGCCCATGGAGGCCCTTCGAAAGTGACGATAGCACGGCTATTGTCTTCATCGACGGCAAACCCTGCAAATATTCTGTCGGTATAGTGGCTACTTGCCAAAACTAGTTGACAATTTTTTATCGTGTCACGACACCTGAGTCACGAGTTTCAAACCAGCCCCAGTCGAGATCGATACGCAGAGTGCACTATTTTGCATTTATGTGTAATCTTTCGGGTCCCAGATCACATCAGACTGGTCCTGACAAAACGTGTGAATCCTCCTGAGTGCTGACTTCTGCCGTCCCTTGTGCCTGCTGCGATCACCTGAGACCTAGTTAAATTGCAATTATTGGCTTTTTCGTAATCACGTTCTATCATATGTAGGTTTTCATGAGCACAAGGTGCATGCAGGTGTTTGCATCAATGACGAAGGTACCGACAATTGTCTGTCGTTGGTTTTGGCACATTACGCAAGCTGGCAGCGAGACGATACGGCGCTGTTGGGAATGAACTGGTATGAACTGCAGAGTTTGTCATTTGGACTGTTGGTGGCTAGTGGTGTACATGAACGCGTGTACACCTTCAAAAAGGGACAGGCACATCTGAAGTGGAAAAGCCTGGGAAAAGCCAGCCAGACGCTCTGTCTGCTGCATTACAGTCGCAAAATGCTTGGAAGTTCTGTATGATTGCAGTCAATACGTAGCCAAAAACCCATGGCATAAGACGGGAGAAATCGTGACCACAACCATCAGTAGTAAAGAGTCGGTAGCTGGACAACTTTAGTGATTCAGGGACTAGGCCTCGAGCAAACGCGTTGTCTGCTCTGTGACTTCTTCATTGACATAAGAAGCTGTACATGTAGGGGCAAGCTTATTTCGTACTAGTTATCGAAGGACGAGCTTGGCAAGCGAGCTTGGCAAGCGAGCTTGGCAGTCTGACAAAAAAAGGTAGATTCTACTTCTCGTTCGATGATGCATGCCTATTATGCCAATTGCGATGTAGGAACGCGAGAAATGTTCTGAAGAATTCCATGCCTGACTGCAGTTTTCCTGGATCTTCTATCACTAGTGCGGTAGCTAGAGCTTGCTGGGATGCTTCAAATGCGGATATTCAGTCGAAGTAAAACTTCGTTTGGTTGGGCATACTGCAAGTAGTGAAGGCAGCACTCTCTCGATGAGCAGAAACTAGAGTCTGCGGATGCTCGTAGGCGCTGACGCTCGTGCTATGTTGATCATGGCACCACTGCTGAAGCTTCAAGGACTGCATCTATGGCACATGATATCCCCGTTGATGCATCACACATTTTGTCTTTCTCCAACATTCTCCACTGTGTCATCCCATAGCGTGAAAGACATACTGCTGTCTACTTCCATGCGTAGCGCCGGCTTTTCTTTTCTTTTTCATGTCCTTTTCGGTCACTATCTTTCTTGTATCACTGCATCATCTGGACTAACAGCAATCTATCATGTCTAGCTCGACGTGCATCTGACGTCGACATCTGTTCCACGTGCATGGTTGCAGGCAGCCAAACACAGGGAGTGCAATAGACAGCAGAGCAGAGCATTCAGGTGTGAACAGAGACAGAGGCAGGGGTCAGGAGCGCCAGGCTAGCAGAACGCGCAATCGCATGCACCTCCCCAGCAGGCAGATAGCCCACGGGAGGAGGAGGCAGCCTGTCCCCACAATGGCACAGATCAAGGGCAGCGGACGCTTCCTCGTGACTGCCAGCTGGGCGGCCCTCTTGGTGACGCTGCATCTGCTCCTGGCTCCACAAATGGCGCACGCGTCCGAGGAGACCTTCCCCAAGGTCCCCATAGCCAAGCCCTCGGGGAGCATCTGCCCCAGAGCTGTCCCTAAGAACGATGCGGAGCCCAGGAAGTGGCAGAAGTGGAGCAGCCCCAGCACGTGGCCCAACCGCATCGTGCCAGGTGTGGCCCCGCTGCCCCCTGGCCCCGCTGGCTCCGCTGGCACCTGCCCGCCTGCCCGCCTGCCTGAATCGATGCTCTCTTTCTTTCGCTGATGCTGCTCGAGCTGCACCTCCTCTGTTACATCCACATGCACGGCCAGGCCGCGTGCTCAAATGCTCGCACGTGTGGCTCTCTCCGATGCATGCTGTTACGACACGTGGAGCGTCTCGTGGGATCGAGGAGGCCCGTGCTGCGCTACGAGAAGTCTTTGGGATCTGACGGGGATGGGGTCATCTGGGATGTGGTGTGCGATTTCTTGCAGGAGTCGGCCAGGGCATCGGAGCAGTCGCCACGATCGCCTGTGGGCAGAACGTTCTTTTCGACATTCCTCACACAGCCAGGGTAAGCGCACGCGCGCACGTCAGCGCCCGCCTCCCCCGTTGCTGACATTCTGTATACACTGCTTGGCATTAGGCGGCCGCCACCTGGCAGCTAACTGCTGGTCAGCCTCACTGACAAGGCTACGCATGCATGAGCGTGCGCGTGGACCGTTCTGCCTTGCTGTCTGCCTCCCCCCATGGTGGCGCCAGCTGTCGTGGGGCTGTGCAGGCTGCACTGCATGGAGCTCTCTCTCTCCCTCTCTCTCTGTGGCTCCTTGCCGTTGGCTCCTATCGGTTCTTCCACTACTTGTTTGCTCGCGTGTTTGCTTGTTTGCTAGTTTCTCTTCATGTTCGGATGCTACATCAATTGCGCTTGCGCTTGTTCAATCTGCTTCCTTGCATGCCTGTTTCTTCGTCTCCTTGTTTCATGTTGTCCTCGTGTGCTCGCTCACCCGGTTGCTTGCTCTGTGCGTTTGCTCGTTTGCTCGCCTGCGCAGAAGCCCCTGGTGCTCTCCTTCCTGAACATCACGGGGGTGCTCAAGATCTGGGACGTCGGCACCGTGCGCGACGTGGTGATCCACACCAACCACGTGCTGGTGCAGGGCCGCTTCATCATCGGCCACGAGAAGCGCCAGCAGAGGGTGCGCGCGCTTCTCCCCCCCCTCCCCCCCC
>WELA01012868.1:330763-345182 GCA_009602735.1 Mesotaenium endlicherianum | reverse complement strand
CCCCCCCTTTGGACTCTCTCTTCTCAAGAAAGGGCGTGATGCTGGAGCTACCCGCGGGTTGCAGCCTCCTGCAAGTGCAAGGCGTGTCCCACATATGACACCCCGATGCCTATCACGCTTCAATCATGATCACCCGATGCCTGCATGCTCCAATCATGACACTCCGATGCGTCCACGCTCCAATTACGACACTCCGATGGCTCCACGTTCGGTATTTAACAACCTTGTGCTCCAATGATGACACCCCGACGCCTTCACACTCCTAATATGACAGCCCTTGTGCTCCGCTCACGACCCCCCAATGCCTTGCACTCGAATCATGACGCCCCAATGCCCGTGCTTTATATTCCTCTAGAGACAATCGGGGCCAGTTGAATCGGCAGATTTGATCTGCTGTGAGAATCAATATTAGAAACTGTAAGAGATCTCTAGTGTGCAAGAAGCATATCGGCTGCAGACGCAGGCGAGAGAAGCCGAGATTGCGAGCGATTTCGCGGAGGGTACCTGGCGATTTGACTCCCCAGTCGCGCGACGCGCGACTTGAGCTCCTCCAGGTGCGCCTCCGCCTTGCTGGCGTCCTTGTGCGCCGACATGCCGGTATCTACGTGCGCCGCCTTGGAGCACGGCCGGAGGAGCCCAGGCGCCTTGCCAGATGCCGTCCTGCAAGAAGAGCACGCGCGCTCAAGGGCGTATACTTGTGAGTGAAAGGATGAGGATGGGTCAGGCAGGACCCTATCACGCCTGCATGACATAAGAACTTATCATTTCCGTACATAAGGTGTAATGCATTTATTATGAGTGACTCTCCTGGTTCCGGAACAGGGTTTTAGGGTTTTGAGTTAGAAAATTATTGGACTTGAGCATGAGCTTCAACTCCAAATTCTTCGGCAGGCCCTCTGCAGCTGCCAGCTGCCAGCGGCCACCATCCGCAGATCTAGCGACGCACTGCCGACCAACAAGCTGACCTCTTCTGGTCGACTGTGGGGGGCAGCGGTCACGCCTGCAGCTAGAGGCGATAGACAAGGCAGGGGCAGAGATGCAACCTCCACCCCAAATCCCACAACCCAGCTCCACCCCCAACCTCACCCCCACCCACACCCACACTCGCCCGTTGCCCCTCCACGAGCACAACGGGGGGAAACTGGCACCAGAATTGCTCACTCGCTCTCCTCTTGCACCTCGTTGCCAGCTGCCCACGATAGGAAAGGTCAGAGCAGCCAATGACAGGGATGGGGGAAGGAAGGGAGGGAGGGATGGATGGATGGATGGATGGAGGGAGGGAGGAAAGGACAAACGTAGCCTCCAACAAGCAATGCTAGGGCCCACAAAGTTTCTGCAACTGCAGTCACCAGGCACAGCTGGCGCCAGCCCACGCTCCGGCACGCTCTCATGCAAGAATCAAGTCTTTTGTTTTCTTAATCATTCTTATTTTCTGATAAAAAGGTCCCTTCCTCAAACCCTATCCTCCCAAATCCCAATGCTCACCTCCCCCAACATCTCCAAGCTCCCATTATCTTCATATACTTTTGATCTGACTCCATTGACCCAATCTTCACTTCCTATTCCCGTCGCCCACTCAGGTCCAATGGACCCCAGTGGCGAGACACATGGCAGACGAGACAAGGAGGCTGGGCAGGACCATACTTGGAGCCGGCGCTGCCCGCCGTGCTCGGTTTCTTCAGCGTACACGGCAGCAGGCTCCCCTCTTCTCTGCCCCCCGCCGCCTGGCCGCCGCCACCTGGCGCGGGGTCGCGGCCCAGACCCCGCCCGCTGCCCCGCGAGAGCGCGTGCGCCTCGGAGGCAAGTGCTCGCGCGAGCGTGTACACGCTGGCTTCACGGCTCTCCACGTCAGCAGCCGCCATGAGGCCGAGGCTCAGAGGGGGGAAGAGCTGCTGCATCAGCGCTGATGTCAGCTTCAGGCGGGCCGAGGCCTTCCGAATGAGAAAGCGCTCCCGAGTCTCCCCCTCCTGCACCTCCTCCACCTCCTGGCCCTCCTCCTTGCCCTCCTCTGCCTTGAGAGTGCCCCCCCCCTGAGAGGCACCGGCCTGCAATGCACCAACAGAGGAGCGAGATGTGTGAAGGGAGCACAACCGCGTGCAGTCTTGGGGCTGGGGGGTGAAAGATGGGCCGATAATGCGATGATGCACTGCCTCGTGACAGTGTCAGCTCGCTCAGGCATGCATGCCAGGCTGCAGCGCCTACCGAGTTGCCACCCGGGCGCGCACGCACGCGCGCGTCTCTCTCTGTGTGTGTGTGTGCGTGTGTGTGTCTGTTTGTGCGCTTGCATGCTTGCGTGCGCGTGTCTTGCTTTCCTCCAAATACATTTTGAGATTCTGGCATGCTCCTAGAGACAGCATGGAGCCTTTCTGGTAGCAAGGAACCACATGCAGGCCGACAGGTGGCACCATCAAGGAGAGCCGGTATGCAGATAGGTGTTCAGAAGACACATGTGAATCAACAGGTGGCGCAGGAGAGCAGAGCCAGCACGCAAGAGGGTGGCCCATTCGTGATGCCATGCCGGGCGCACGAGGGTGTGAGGGAACTGCTGCAGGCTGCAAGCACGCCACACATCACGCAAGTCAACTCCAGTCCACTCCAGTCCCCTTCAGTCAGCGTACCTTGGGGGGCACCCTCCGAGTTGCGGCAGCCCAAGCCGCCTCAACATCTCTGCGTACCCAGCCGCGTTGAAGAAGTGTCAGTGTCACTTTGCGCGTGCGCTGTGCGTGCGTGTGTGTGCGTGCTCCGGCATTCAGGCAGTTTGCCAGGTGGCATGTTCGGCATTTAATTGCTCTCTACCGGCACAGCGATTTGACTTACTGCTTGGACGCCTAGCCGGCGCACACAACCTCCCCCCTCCCACCCCCCCCTCTCTCAACACACAAAGAAGGGAAGAAAAACCCCTGGATTCACTTCAGCTGGTTCCCCAAATTTATATCCTCAGCACTCCTGAGAGTGCGGCACCCCTCGATTTAATGACAGCACGCTCAGCTCAGCGGAGGCGCCGCTGCAGCGCGGGACCTCAGATGGTCCTTTAACGTGGGAGCGTGACAGTGCCGGGCTTGAGCCTTAATTTCGAGCCTCTAGTGTGAACCTCTCCCCTGCTCCTGATGCAATGACCAGCGATGAAGGTCCCACTAAGCTTGTATGCAGGCGCGTGCGCAGGCATCGTGCGTGCGTGCTTGCGTGCGTGCTTGCGTGCGTGCGTGCGTGTGTACGTGCGTGAGTGCGTGCATGTGTGCGTGCATGCGAACACAACACGAGAAACTGGTGGCAGCGTACAAGCCGCCTCAGGCGAGACGACAGGAAGGAGGAGCCCGATGAGAGGCAACAACAGTGAGGCACGAGGAGGCACGCTACAGGGAGGCACGCCCGCCCGGGCGGCGGGGGACACCAACAGTGAGTCCCACGTGCAGAGCAGGCAGGCTCCTCAGAAGGAGCCAGGTGTCTTTGGGTGCGCTTATGACCGGTGTCCCCAAGCCAGCCCTGCCCCCGCTTACAAGCAAGAGGGAGGAGGAAGCCTTTGGCATCTGAACGTGTTTGTTGCGCACGAGTCTTCCCAAGCCCAGCCCCGCTCACTCGTGTGCAACAAGCGCATGCAAGTTTAAAATACCTTCCTCCTTCCTCTTGCTTGTCAAGAGGGCAGCCTGTGATGAGTGAATTAGTCTAAACCCCGGAGACAACAGTCCCCTACAGCCGTCCCCCACCCGTCCCCTACCGTCCCCTTGTGGGCAAGCACAGGCAAGAATGAGGATGGGCGTTGTGGGCATGCCTGGCAGAGGGCGTGGAAGGGGCAGCCCTGCAAGCCACTTGCCAGGCGACAAGTGGAGCTACGGCAGCGTCCTTCATCCTCGGCTTTTTTGCCGGCTTCCCTGGGGCGCCTGTTGCCTCCCTCTTCCTATCGGCGATGCCATCTTGCGTGGCTGTAGAACGCTGCTGCTCCCCATCCTGCGCCAAGTGGCGCTTTGCTGCACCTTGGGGTGCAGTGCCATGGGCCCGCTCCTTCGTCCCCGCATCTGTGCTACCAGGCGCAGCCGGCAGGCTGCCAGATGGGACCTTGCCAGGAGGCCCAGGCACATCCCACACCCGATCACCTCGCTTGAGGGGCCGGCCCGCGGCTGCACGCGCTTGCTTCTTTCCCCTGCCTTTGCAGGGCGGTGCCTCGCCTTGACCACCCACAAGTCCAGTGGGAGAGGCTGATGGAGGAGCCGTCGTCGCCATCGCCGGGGCCGGCGCTGCGGCAGCAGCAGCAGCAGCAGCAGGAGTTGTCAAGGGTGCGTTGGGCTGCTGACCAGGCACCTTACGCAAGGCCGACGGCGGCGCATGGCCTGGCTTCGGCTTCTGCCCCCCCCCAGAGAGAACCCAGAAGGGGGAGCCAGCAACACCCTCCTGGAGGTGGCGTTTACCTGCACCCACCAACGGCCAGTGATGAGGCGGCGGCAGGCCTGTCCCCGCGGCGCTTGCCTGCTTGCCGGCCACCCCCGTCCACATGGACGCCTGCTGGTCGCTTGCATGACCCAGCTGTGCAAAGTGGCTGGGGAGCAGCTGGTGCTGGCCGGCAGGGGGACGCACCGCAGGGCTCCCTTGCCCCTGCCCTTGCCCCTGCTGTTGCCCCTGCCCTTGCTGCCGCCACTGCCCCTGCGGCTGCAGCTGCGCCTGCTGCCATTGCACCTGCTTCCCCTGCTGTTGCCACTGCCCCTGCTGCCCCTGCTTCTGCCACTGCCCCTGCTGCCCCTGCTGCTGCCCCTGCTGCTGCCCCTGCCCTTGCAGCCACTGCACCTGCTGCTGCTGCGACAGCGCTCCGCCTCCCCCTCCCCCTCCTGGAGGCCCCAGCTGGCGCCCCTGCGCAACCTCTGAGGAGGAGCCGAGAATGGAGGAGAACTCGCCCATGAGCTTCCGTGCTACCGAGTCTTGCTGGGCTGGATACGCGCGAGCGCCACCATTCCCCCAGCCCACCTGGGGGGGGCAGGAGGAGGAGGTGGAGGAGCCCTGCAGCTGCAGCTGGTGCTGAAGCTGGAGTTGGAGTAGCAGCTGCCTCTGGCCCTGGCTCTGGCTCTGGCTCTGGCTCTGGCTCTGGCTCTTGCTCTGAGTAAAAAAGGTGGGGGTACTATCGCCAGCTGTCTCACTGGCACCTCGAGCCCAGCCAGCCTCCGTCACCTTCTCCTGCTCCTGCTGCCGCCACCGCTGCTTCTCCTCCTCCTGCTGCTGCTGCTGCTGCCACCCCTTCTGCTGCTGCTGCTGCTGCTGCAATTGAAGGGCAGCCTGCCCTCCTAATCCCCGTCCCCATCCCCGTCCCTGTCCTTGTCCCTGTCCCGGTCGCTGTCCCTGTCCCTGCCCCTGCCCCTGTCCCTGACCCTGGCCCTGGCGTGCAGACCTGGCAGCCTGGCCGTGCTGCAGGTTGAAGAAAGTGCCGCTGGGAGTGGGCCCCTGCACCTTCAGGTGAGCCGCAAGGAGGGGAAAGGTAGAGAGCCTAGCAGCCAGCTCAGTCGCTCCCGTAGCAGCAGCAGCAGCAGAGCAATGCTCTCCGGCACCAGCACCCACACCCGCACCCGCACCGGCACCGGCACCTGCACCTGCACCCGCACCCACGGCTCCTAGAGAGGGCATCAGGCCCCGCTGGTGAGTGCTCGGATCGCGATGACCTGACGGACGCCATCTCCACGGCTGCACGTGCCCCCCAGCGGAAGCACCGGCATCCGAACCAGCACTACCATCAGCACCAGCAGCACCAGCAGCAGAAGCAGCAGAGGCAGCAGCTGTACCAGGAGGAGCAGCACCAACACCAGCACCAGCAGCGGCTGTCGCTCCTCCAGTTCTGGGCGCTGGCTGATTGGCCTCGCCCCGCGTGGCTGCCTCGAGCTGCCTGCCACAGCTCTGACTGGCCGCGCCGCCAGCTGGGCTGCTGGCAGGCGCCGCGCTTTGGGCGGCGCCATCCCAGGAGGCGCCGCCGCCGTACAGCACCTCATGATTCGACGCAGCAGGCGTGTCATTTATTGGAGTGGCAGGGCTGGGCGACGGGCAGGGCTGGCCGTCAGCCCTGGCCTTGGGCGCGTGGGGGGTGCCCATCTCCCCGGCCTTCCTCTTGCGCTCGCCAGAAGGGGGGCCTTTCTGGGCGTGCCTCTCTGCCCTCTCTCTCTCCTTGGCCTCCAGCTTGAGGCGCGCCTCCTGCTCCTTCGCCTCGCGCTTGGCGCGGGCCTTCTGTTCCCTCTCCTCCTGCTTGGCGGAGAGCGCCGCCGCCCGCAGCCTCGCCGCCTCCTCCCGCTTCGCCAGCGCGGCGTCCGCCTTCTCCTTGGCAGCCAGCTCCTTCTGCGCCCTCGCAGCCGCCTGCGCCTCCGCCTTCTTCGCCCTCTCCTCCGCCTGCCGCGCTCTCGCGGCTTTCCTCTCGGCCTTCTCCTTCTCCGTCTCGACCTTCCTGTCCTGAGCTTTCTTTTCAACGACTTTCTTTTCTGCGACTTTTCCTTCTAAGACTCTTGCGGCAGCGCCAGGCGTGGTAAACTGATCCGGGCCTTGCCCGGCACAAGCTGGCCCATCCGCTTGCCCCGAGCCTGTCCCGCTCCTTGCCCCAAGCACTCCCGGAGCTACCTTGGCACTTTCGTCAACCAAAGAAGCAACAGGCGCGTGAGCCTGCTGCTCCTGCCCTGCATGCGCTTTGTCAGTAGCCGGCGGCAGGCGTGACTGATTGGCACGTGACTGAGACTGCATCCCTGCAGCAGCCGGCTTGTTGCTCAACCCGTCCCTTACCCCGCCCACGAATACCCCCGGGCGAACCAGCCGGGCAGCTGGTGGCTTAAGGTTTTGGTGTGACGATGTTCCGTTGAGACTGGCATGCATCCTCGCTGCTGGGATTGGGGCTGAGGCTGGGGCAGAGGCTGAGGCTCTTACTCCCTGCACGCCGCCGTTTGCCAGGGGGTGCGGCTGCGGCGAGGCAAGGCCAGGGGCATCTCCCATGCCACGTGTCGGCTGCCCTGCCCCCTGCCAGCTCCTCTGGATGTGCTGCTGCTGCTGCTGCTGCGGGGCCTGGGCACTGGCTCCTGAGCCCAGGGCGGAGTATCTACTGGCAGAGGAGAAGTCGTCAGACCTTGCATCAAGTGGTGGGAGGGTGGCAAGGGGTGCTCGCATGCTGCCTTGCGCCTGGAGGCTCTGGTTGGGGCCGGGGCCGGGGCCGGGGCTGCTTCCCGCGGCCTGTCCAGAGTGTGCACCGTACGGGCTCCAAGCCTGCTTCAGAGCAGCCTGAGCAGCTTGGGCTTGGGCTTGGGCTTGGGCTTGACCCTGACGAGACTGGGAGCAGAGCTGCCGCCTCTCCTGCTGCTGCTGCTGCCTCTCTTGCCGGTGCTGCTGCTGCTCTCTGCCCTGCTGCTGCTGCTGCTGCTGCTGCTGCTGGTGGTGCTGCTGGTGCGGCAGGGACAACGAGGACAAGGAGAACCGTGTGAAATCATCCTGCCGCATGAGGGTCGACTGCCAGTCCGCGTTGCTCGTGGTGTGGGTGCCGTTCACACCAACTCTTTCAGAGCCCAGGCTCTTGTGCGAGGTGGTAGCACGTGCCTGCTGGTGCGAGAGGCTGGCTGTAGAGGAGAGAGGGCCGCTAGCAATAACCTCCTGAGAACTGATTGCCCCTGATTGGAAACGGCCCGTTCCCGCAGTGAGCTGTGGTGCAGAGCCCCCCCCGCTGCTGCCTGGCCCTCCCCCTGCTTGCCCGTGCTGCAGCAGCTGAGGCTCTTCCCTGAACAATGACCCCAACAGGCTTGGAGCCTGCAGAAAGCCCTGCAGCGGCGCAGCTTGAAGGCTGGGCTGGAGGTTTGCAAAGGGAGCGGTGGCACGAGGATTGTGCTGTGCGTTGTTAGAGACCTGCTGCTGCTCCTGCCGCTTCGCCTCGTAAGAAGCTGAGCCCCCAAGCAAGTTCAGCTCCCCAGGGCCATCTCTGAGGCTCTCTTCCGCGCGTCGATGAGGCTGCAGGCTGCTGAGCCCTGAGTACACCTGGTCTAGCTGCGGAGCCCCCGCCCCGTTCACACTGGGCCTCTCAGCAGGGTACACCTGCCTGGATTGCACCTGCCTGGGTTCCACCTGCCTGGGTTGCTGCGAGGAGTCGGCGTGACGGCCACTCGACATATCAGCTCTTGCCATGTCAACGATGAAGTTGCGCTTCCTGACGTCAGAGTCGAGCACCTCTTGAAGGCTGTTGCTACCCCACCCATGGCTGCTTTGCAGCTCGGCAACTGCTGCTGCAGCAGCAGCAGCAGTCCCAAAGAACTGCTCATACTTTCTGGCATCAGGAGTCCTGAAAACAACAGAGAGCGATTACTATATCAGAACTCTCCAGCTTCTCCCCCCCACACATACAGAACTCACCTTACCCAGTGCGCAAGGCCAAACGCTAGAATAATCTGACAAACAAAAGGAGGATGGTTAGATGGGCCTTCAAAGCCCACCAGGTCTGTGCAAGGTGTCCAGGCCGAGAAGTGGTGTTGCCGTGAGCTTCAGCAGCTGACGCTCCATTGCCTTGACTCAGGACCTGCATCCATGGACATCGAGTAAAGCAGCAACGCATCAGCTTTTATTAAGCAATACACAAACCATAACTAATTTTAAAAGAATGAATGCTTTAGGTAGCTTCACTCGTGCTCGTCAGATGAGACCATATTAAGCAGAATGAATTAAGAAGCGCACCCGAAATGTCATTGAAACCACACGACACCCACACAACTACCCACCTGCCAGTCAGAGTGTGGGATATGGCCTTGGGGGCCGGGGTTGCCAGTGCCTGCCCCTAGCTGTGATGCAGTTGCTGAATCCTGCATCTGCTCTGCAATATTGTGCCTTGCAGGTTCGCCCTTCCATTCCTGCCATGCCATGAGGTTTGAGCTGTTCTGCTGAAGCTCGTTCCTAGTCTCAGACTTATCTGCTTGCCACATGTTCCCAGCACTCCAAGGTTGCAAGTCTGCGCTGTCTTGATATGCGGCGGGAGCTGCCATGGAGATCTGGTTCCAGGCGGTTCCATTCGTTTGCCTGTACACCTGCCCTCCCCTCATAAGCTGGCTAGACTGCTGCTGAGAAGCTGATGACTCTACACGAGCAGGACGAGAATGGTACAACCCTCTGTCACCCATGCCATCCTTATCCTGCCCCGCAGGTAATGGTTTCTGGAAATCGGCCAAAGTAAGGGACAAATCGAGCCGTTCGCTTGCTTCACCTTTATATTCGTCCAGCCTATTGAAGCTCACTCCCATAATGTTCCGCTCGTCGTAGTTTTGAGAAATTATGTTCTGGTCCTGTCGTAGAAAGTCTTGGCCAATATCGTCATCGAGAAGCTGATGGAGGTCGTTTCTTAAATCAATGGCTGCCTGATCTTGTTCCAGCTGCTGCAAGTCCCCCCGAGGTTGCTGACCATCTTGAGCGAAAGTGTGACTAGAATTAGCACGGACCTGACCTTGAAAGTCGCTGAGGTAAGAACTACTCAACACTATACCTGATGATTGAGAGCTCCTTCTAAGCTGGTTCTGACCCAAAAGTGACTGTGCCTGCTGGGATGCAATACTGGGCTGCTCCTCGTACTGCATTTGCTGGTTCTGCCACACATTATTCAGCTTTTCTTCCTCAGGACCTCTTTGACCCAGTAGACTCAGGTCGTAAGTAGTGGAAGGTCCAGGTGCATTCAATCCATGATCCAGTTGTTGCAAGTTTGCCTGAGACATTTCAGGCCAAGAAAGCACACCGTGCCCTCCCTGCAGTTCATGTAGACCTTGCAACCCTGAGTCTTGGGTCATCCAGGCGCTGCTTTGGGTCTGACCCATTGTTTGTGCCCCCAAGTAGTCCAGCTGACCAAACCCTGTCTCTTGCCCATTACTTCCATCCCACGCGGAATTCCGCTGACCACTAAGCTGTTGCATTCGATGCATCTCCCCATTAGCCTGTTGACCAACGCCCTCAAACCAGCCCCTCTGACCCAGGCCCATACCGAAGTTCTGTCCATTCATACTACCTTTCCCGGGCTATGCCATGATATTAGACACTGCCAACCATTGGCTCCTCCAGATGAAACAGGCGCGTTTCCCATACCCTTGTCATATTCTTTCGTGCCTGAACACTACGGCTCAAGATGCGCATTACATAATTAACATCACGCGATTCTTCAAATACTTCAATTTAAGGATACCGTTCCTGACAGTACACGGGCATGAACTATACACAACCGTGGAAATGGAGACTGCAACATTTCGTGAAGCAGAGTTTGACAATCGTCTGCGTCCCTGGCCTGTTACTTGCAGATGTTCCGCAGCAGGAAACTGTGTTGAAAAGTAGACTGCCACGGGCTCTTCACTTCATCATCGTGATTAGAAATGGGATAGTGGTTCTTCAAAAAATTCCAAATTTCTGAGTGTGCCCGCCATTTTCAAGTTCATTCGCTGCCCCCGTGCTCCAATCAGCTCCTTTCAGCTCCAATCGTCGTTCACCCTCTGTCGTGACCCCTGTTTCCCGTTCAACAGGACCTAACGTTGGAGCTCTCTCCGAAGTGCTCTGGAAGTGCTCTGCATGCAAAGCAGCTCACTAGGCGTCACTGGAGCTCGTCGACCGATGCTCTCGTTCTGAAATGAGTTTTGTACCGACGTCAGTTTTTGCCTACGTTAAGACGTTCTCATTGACCCATGTAGAAATGCAACTCAAGCTTCCACAGGCCTCATGATGTGCAGCAATGTGCAGCTTGAGGATTTGTACTTTGTCTAGTGAACAGGCCCTTCCTCTCCTTACATGGCAATGTGTCATGCTATCTCTTGTTATGACATCCTGCCGATTTCGAGCCCACCGTTTGGCCTTCTTGGCTGTCATGTTCTGAAGTTGGCAGTGCTCGTCATTTAAGTTCCGAGTATACTCGGTTGGCGGACAATAGCAGTATGGCAACTCATAACTCTAGTGCAGCTTTAACGAGTCAGTCTGAAGCACTTATACATAAGTATGAAGCTATGCAGCCGGGTGTAGTGAGTAGACGTGATAGGTGGTACAGCTTAGCAGTTGCACATTTCGAAGCAGGTCATCTAGAAGTCGCCTTAAATCTGTTGAGGAAGATTTTTGGACCCACAGAGAAACCGGATGATGTTTCTGCCCTTCTTCTCGCCGGCCGGATATGCTCTCGCCAAAGAAAGCTTGCCGCTGAGGGCATTGAGTATAGCAAACGAGTTCTTCAAAGTGCAGGGGAAAAGGCGGAAATAGAACTACGGGCACAGGCTCACCATAGGCTCGGGGTGAACCTTTGGATGCACTCAAAGTGTTCCGTAGTCAACAAGGAGAGGAAGAAGCTAGAAAGAGAAGCCGTCCTAAATCTGCAAGAAGCTCACAGTTTAAGACCTGAAGATCCTTTCATTTTGTTCGACTTCGCCCTGCTAGAGGCTGAGCTTCGTGGTCCAGCATTAAAGCCAACCACCCAGTTGCTGAAAATGAAGGGCGAAAAGCCGTTTGCTACTTGGCAGCTTCTGGCACTGCTGCTTTCAGGCCAGAAGAAATATGATGAAGCAGAAGAACTTTGTGTAACAGGATTAAAGAGGGCGGCAGGGACTGACAAATTTTTGCTTCTCAGAATACTAGCTAAATTGCGAGGTTCGCGTGGGCGGTGGACAGCAGCTATAGAGAGCTACAAAGAGGCCCTCCTTGTCTTGCAACAGTTTGGCAGGAAGATCAATAACCTGCAAGTGAGTACTTCCACTGATGTTCATTCCTTGACTCGCTGCACCAGGAGCTACTTCTTAACCTCAATTAGGACATACTTGGTCCATCAAACCTGGTCTTTAAAGATCTATCTGCTTCCTCTGTTTTTTATGCAGCAGATACCGGGGGTTGGGGAGCAAGATATATGGCAGGACCTGACAGACTTGTACATACAGCTGAAGCAGTGGCCAGAAGCAGAACAGTGTGTCCAAAGAGCTCAGGCACTTGGACCATCTAGTGCTCAAGCTTGGCATGCTGCAGGTACCTCACGCTCTCTTGTTTGACACCGGAGCTACTTTGTATCCGAGCCTGATTGCATCAACTTTAGATTGCCTTTTGAACGGACTCCGTAACGCGTGGTTTTTATCAAGGTGAAGCTGAAATTGCACTTTGTTCCGCGGTCAGGCTCACTCTTTGAAGTCTGATGACACCCCGTTGTCTCACCGTTCGTATCTGATTGAGATCACATGTCTCATCCAGATAATATTCAGAGGTCTCCTGTGTACTTGAGGGTGTGCATGACTTTGTCTGTCATGCAATGAGGTAGAGGGTCAATGCCGCTATGACTTGAACAGCCTTGTTTCTGAGGAATCCATTGCCTTCGCACTTGCAGGTCTATTAGCTGAAGCCCGACAAGATCAAAAGGAGGCACTGGCATCCTATGAATGCGCCCTTGCCATGGATCCAGAGCATGTGCCCAGCATGGTGAGGCTGGGTGCTCTCAATCAAGCGGCCGGCCGCCTATCGTTGAGTGTCGCCCAAAGCTTTCTTACAGACGCCCTGGTCCTTGATCCAATCAACCACTCCGCATGGCACCTCCTGGGGTTGGTCCAAGAAGCCCATGGGCAAGCAGCAGAGGCCGCCAGCTCGTTCGAAGCTGCTTCAGTCCTAGAACGCACCTCTCCTGTTCTTCCATTCGACATGATTACGAGAGCGCTGTAGTGCATTTGAGACCACGCAAGCATTTCTTGTTACTACAATGCTCGCCATGAGGCCGCTGAACGTCTCCTACTTGGGCATGAGCCTGTGTGTTCCTTGTTGGTGGCAGTTTTTGGGAACTCGTTACTGATTCAAGCCTGCGTCGCTTAGTTGCGTACAAAGGTCCCGACTGAAGGACTGAAGGTATATTGTCTGATACGACTGCAGCGGAAGTTTTAAGAGGGGCCAAGGAGAGACTCGGGTAATAGAAGCTAGCCCTCCGTGTCTTTGCTGTTGCTCACGTCTCAGAGCTGAATAAGACCTGTGGCGGGGAGCTCGTCAGCTGCCTAGCAGGACTTTGATATTGAAGCTGCCGTCAGCCAGGCGAGGACTTAGAGGTCTTTGACCTGCCATGGGGAGTGACATCACCTATCATTTCTATGTCTTAAATATGATGTCCTGTGTACATGTATCAAGTAAATGTGTGGAACCTCGCAACTAAGACAAGAACAATAAGGACGAAGTTCCATTCCCAGTCAGGGCAGGCAGTCAGTAGTCGCATGGTAGCGCTGCCATTAAGCGCTCACGCGCATGCACATCTCTTTAGAGTATCCATATGGCTTGAAACATAATATACAATTTGTGTACTCTTGGCACCTCACATACTTATCAAGCAGGGATATTCCCGTCTGTTCTGAGACGAGCACACTTGAAACATAAGTTGTGCTGCAAGCCATTGATAGACGCTCCGTTACTGTCAACTAGAGCAAAGGTGCCCAATAAAGAAGAAATGACACAAATAAAATTGATGCTTAGCGCCATCCGTGATACCCTGGGTGGTTATAGTGCCTACTGTCTCACTTATACCCTAATAGTAACTGCCTCAGCCTTCAAGTCAACCATGTATTGTGATATACTTCTCAAGAAGCTTGCTGGTCAAACTTAAACTCATCAATCAACTTACGCACCACTGCCCTTTAAACAATGTTTTGTATTTCACGAAGCGTGCCCCTCGCCCTTTCTCCGCTCATCATGAATGTACCTAACTCAACCTCATACAGTGATATACTTCACAAGCGCCCCTCGCACCTTCTCCATGAATTCTACAGCTTTCTCCTGCATGCCACACACAACAGCACGGCGACACTGCGTCACAATTATACACGCCTTGCCCTTCTGGCTTTTCATTGCCTTCACATCATCACAGAAGCACGTAATCGTGTCAGCTGACAGGTGTCACGCATGCTTTCAGACACCAGCTCACACCAGCTAAACATGACCACATGCCCAAGCAGCCTCCTTGCCACCAAGAGGCCGTCAACTGGCGGCAGTCTCTCCGTGGAGCGTTCCTAAGACTCTCCTGACAGAGGGACACCTGGCGCACCGCCATCGAGCGCCACTTGCACTTGGCACACATAAGGGGTAGGGGGGGGGGCCCGGGAGGGGGGGGAGAGCTGGAACGCGAAGCAAGGCAATACTCTCTGAACAGTATGCGGAAACAGCATGTAGATTTAAATGTTGTGCCCCTGTCCACGATGGGATTCCCAGGGTAACTGTACGGCAGTGCTGGCAGAGGTGGGGGAACGGGGGGCAGGGGAATGCGGAGGGCGGCGAGAGGGGGAACAAGGGAGTGAGTTCTTCAATGTGCGGAAACTCTTGGGGAAACAGATTGCGGCACAATCTGACACGTGGATGCAGAAGAGGTATCCCCCTTACACCGCCAGGGGGGCCCAGGACAAGGGCCAACAAAAGAGGAGCAAGGAGGAAAGGAAAGGATAAAAGGAGGGAGGTAAAAGAGGGGGTAAGAGGG